>PVKA01001249.1:140035-153451 GCA_004027165.1 Ctenomys sociabilis
CCCCACAAAAAAAAAGACTTGGAGCTAGCTGACACTACAGGGAACCGAGGGTGGCGCTGTCCGAGGTGCTGAAGTGCAGGGATGGGACCTGCTGTTCGGCAACAAATCAGCCCTCAGCCTTCTCCAAATCGCGACTTTGCGACTTTGACTTTGCGACTTTGACTTTGCGTGGGGCCTCACTCCTCTCCCTGAACACCTGTGGTGCCTCCTCGTGGCTCCTCCTGCTTTCTGTCGCGCCCTGATCACAATTCTTCAAAAGCTTCCTATTGAGGTACAATAATGTCCAAACTCCTGTGCAGGCCAACAGCACCCTGCGAAGGCCCCTCCTGCTGTGCTGTGCAGCCTCCTCCCACCTTCTTCCCCCGGCATGTGCCCTTGTTGTCATAGTGTGGATCTAGCAGCCCTTTGCCTTACTCTTCTCTCTGTCTTGATGTTCTTCTGAATCTGCCAAAGGCTCAGCCAGCTGTGAACACCACGGAGGGGCCTCTCTGAGTCACTGTCCACCCCACTACCTGGTGTCACGATCTTCAGCACACTGCCCATTGGTGGAAATTATCTCACTTTGGTGTCTATTTCTTTTCTTTCTTTTTCTTTTAGGGAAGAGTCTACAGGGTGTTCAGGGTCTCAGTACTGGATCAGATACATAGTGATCCACCTGTTTACAGCCTACAAAGAGCTAGGATTACAGGCACGCACCACCATGCCCAGTCTCAATTGCTGTTTCAGCGTGCCCCTGGGGAGGGGCCAGTGCGACAGGTCCAGGATCAAACCCACGGTCTCTGCATCTGCTTGCAGGCACTTTAATCCATTGAGCTATTTGGCTGGCCCAAAGTTGAGGATTTTTTTTGGCCGGCTCAGGCTGCCTTATAAGGGCTGTTCTGGTAAGGCAGGTGGAGCTGAGGATTGAACCACAATATCCTGTGCCTGGCTGCATTTGTATGAGCAGGCACTTAAACAACCGAGCAGTCTTGCAGGCTCCCAGTTTTCCTCTTTGCTTACTGTCCCACCATTCATTAGACTTTTAAAAGGCAGGGACTTCATCTCATCTACTTGATTCTTTAACCCTGGCACATAACAAAAGATGTTTGTTGAATGAATAAATAAATGTTTACAGGGCACCTCTTCTGCGGCAGGCCCCCATGCTTGGTTGTGTGACTTCTAAAACAAATAAGATAGTCCTGCCCTTGAGATGCTCATGGGCCACAGAGACCAGGGGAGCTAAATGGCAAAATCAGAATGTTGGGATAATCCCCTGTGCTCTTATTATTAGAATTAGAGGACTAAAGTCAGCTGACTCATTACTCCCTCCCCCTTCCTTATTTCTTAACTAAAGTAACCCAGCCTTGTCCAAAGGGGGACAAAGATTTACTCCACTTCACCCAGCATGAGAGACGCAGTCTGTGTCTGAGCCCGGGTCACCCAGCATCTTGTAGTTTACATGTAAAAGAAAGCCCTGGAACAAGTCTTGGGTCCACTTCCACCCCCCAGCTCTTCTAGGTGTCACCCACCGGACAGCTGATGCCCCAAGGGAGAGTGTTAGGAGCAAAAGGAAAACCTCATGCACCGGGCACCTTCTGCTTTCATGAGACGCAGCACCTGTGCTGTCACCCTCAGGATTCCATTGCTCTGCAGCGAGATTTGCTGTCGTTGGAACTGTAAAAAAGGCAACACTGAAACCCCTTGGAGATGACTCTCTGACCACTCAGAGTCTCCCAGCCTGGAAAGGAGCATGGCTGGGAGTTGATTGGAGGACTCTGGGAAAGAAGTGTCTACGACTTCAAGTGAACCTGTCTTATTTGGCCCCTCTCTGAGTTCATCTGTCCCTACCCCTCAGCCATTCCACAGGGGACACCCACCCCTGAAACACACGTGCATGTGCATAATATTTCTTTCCTCAGTATTGCTGGGCCAATAATACTGTTTTCTCTGGAAGATATTCTTCATCGCCCTCCTGCCATGTGCTAACCCACGCTGACACTGCTGATCCCAGCCTCTGTGACCCTTGATTTAACTTTGAATTAGACACTCTCCTCTCTGCGACCTCGTGGATCTCTGGGGTTCCCAGCTCTAGCACTGCAACTATGCCAGGGAATATCTTGTACCTTGCTGTAGACTGATTCAGGCCAGAATCATGACCATGCTAGCCATGATGGGCTCATGGTAAGTATCCAGTGAGTGATAAACAGGCCAGCAGATAAATAATTCTGAGTGGGTCCTGGGCTTCTGGCCTATCCTGGAGTCAGGTTTGTTGTTCCATTCCATGGACTCTCGAGGATATCACTTCTCTTTGAACCTCATTTCATCATCTGTCACACGGGATCACTGTTTAAATCTCCTTCCGTGATTTATCATGGTAAAAAAAAATAGTATGGGAATAAGATTTGGGGTACAGTGCCTGGCATTTGTCACTGTTCCCAAAGAGTATGGCTGGGTTGCTCTGTGATCGTGGCAGGCACGGTGAGGCAGGAAGGCGTGGGTGGCCCTGGGAGTCGGGAGTCCTGGCCCGCACACAGCCCCCCTCTACACTTCATCCCCAGAGCCCAGGTGCTCCATTAGGACCCCTCCATCTCCCCTGCGCTGAGCTCTGGGTACCTGGGGAGGGTCAGCAGCTGGCCTGAAATTCGCAGTCCTTGGAGGGTTTGCATTTCCATGGCTCCCGTGCTTGGGCTGGTGGAAGGTGATGAATAAAAGATGGGGAGGGGGGAGCTCCTGTGACTCTAAGAGGAATGTGATAAGCATTTAGAGTGGGGAGATTAGCGCAAGAGCTTCTCTGTGAATACCAAAAATGCAAAATAATCCAGAAAGCCACCTTCCTACTTTGCGATGGAAGAAACCCAAAGGATAAAGGGGCCTGGGGACCTTGGCGGAGGGAGGAGTAGGGTTGACGAAGGCTCAGGTGAGGAGCTCAGAGCCACCAGGAGAGAAGTTCAGGTTGGAGGCTTGGCCAAGGTGACCCAGCGCTGGGGCTGGGTGGGAGAGGGGAGGGCGGCCCAGGTGCAGCCTTCTCTCTCCCAGGACTGACATCCTCTTTGGATGCTGAGAATAATCATCCCCCCCCCGCACCCACTCATATAAAAGGGGCTGTGGAGAGAGGCTTTCTACATGGCATGTGATGGGAGTCTATGTGGGTGGCTTATTTTATTAGTAATAATGAGCCCCTATTTACTGTGCTTTCATCCTGCCAGGCACGGTGGCAAGGCCTTCCTTTGTGTGATGCTTTTTAATCTGCACATCAACCTTGCAAGAGCATCCTCGCTGTCGCCCCCTCTTCACCAACAAGGAAACTGAGGACAAGGGGGTCATCTATTTGGTGAGAGGGGAGCCAGGATTTGAACCCAGGTCAACCTGGCTTCTGAGGGGAAGAATGGTGGCAGTGGGTGCTGAAAGGATAGTTAGAGAGGTGGGCCCTGGACAAAGTTCAAGAATTACTCATGCCACCCCTGAGCCTGTCTCCCAGATATCTCTGCTTCAGGGAGCATCCCTGGCCCAGTGACCCGAGATGAATGAGGGGCCAGGGTGGGGGATAAAACCACTGCTACAGCTTTGTGCCGAGGTGTAAAGGGATGACTGTGAATAGTTGTAAAAACATTTTTTGTGCATGTGGCTTGAAGAGGGGTATGTGACATTATCTCCAAACATGAGTGTGCGTGTTATATAGATGTATCCATGAGTGTGGCTGATAGTAAGCCATGAGGGTGACAGTGGCTAAGCTGATAGGTGAGGGTGATTTTACCCATATAATTTAGGGACCATATACATCAAACACACAAACACGTAGGTGTAATCGGCGGAGGTACAGTACTATATGTGTGATTTGGCATGTGTGTATGTGTGCTCCTACGCACATGACACGGGACACTGTGTCACTGTGTGAGTGTTGTGCGCATGCGTGTGCCAGCTGAGAAGATCTCTGCTGGTTCCTGCCCTCCTCCCCAAGTGACAATTTTATGTCTGTTGGACTGCTCAGAAGAGGACTTGCTTTGTTCCAGTGTAGAATCTTCATGGAGTGTCCAATTGCAGATGCCTCTACAAGCCCAATTCCCACCCCACAGATGTGAGGAGCCTCTGCCTTCTCTCTGAGACCTTCCCAGTGTCCCTTCCAGACCAGGCAGACACCCCTGGCTTTATCCTAGAAGAAGACAGAGCCTCAGAAGAGTTGTGCATTACACACATGTGCAATATATAACATAGAATATATAAATCCTTCATAACTGAGGAAACTGAGGCTCAGACAAGTTAAGACTTTTGCTTCCAACTTCAATTCCAAATTGCTTTCCCTCAGAGTCTCTTAATTCTCTAAGCACCTTAATTTCTCCTAATTCTTGTCCGTACTGAAATCAAATTAGTGAATCATGTGCAGGTTATTCAGCAAGCCCACCCTGTGACCAGGCAATCCGGCTTGCAGCCTGCCACAAACTCTCCCTCAAGGTGCAGGAGCCTTCACCCTCTTCGGAGTGTATTGATCTCCAATGCCAGCCGGGGAATTCCTGCAGCCCTAGAGCAACATGGAGCTGTCCTCGGTGCTGAAGTCGTGCCTCTGGGCACCTGCCTCCTGGGCTTGGGTGGAGGCCAACTCTAGGTTTAGAGAGGTTGAAAGCCTTCTTCCCAAGGAACCCTCAGGTGCTCTGGCTGTGTTATTGGAAGCAGAAACGCTGACCATCGTAGGAGAAGATATTCCCATGCTGTCTCATCTTTGTTGCACCAAACTTTGCCTCCTGCAGAACTTCTCAGATGCAGGAGAAGGCTAACACAGGCGAGACCCTGGCTCAGAAAGGGAAAGAGCAGATATGTGAGGGGGGAGCACATAGTGTGGGGGCTGTGGCATGGCAGCGGTGGGGTCAGGTCAAGACCTGATGAGGACGGGGCGTACCTCCAATTCTGTCTGTCTTCAGGTCTCTTCAGTCTATCCTGGAAAAGGGACAGAGGGCACTTCTTCCCAGAATCAGGCAGTGGAGGTCTTGGGGAGACGAGTTCAGCTCTTTTTGGGGAACCCTTTATCACGCAGTCAGAGTTTCTTAGCAAGGGACCATGTTTTCTCTGAGAGACCTGGGCTCTCTGACGGTGAAAAACATAAAATACCCAATTTTTAAAGTCCTCATGACAGCAAGCCAACCCTTAGGAGAACAAGCTGCTATTTATTGAACACTTATTATGACAGATACAACCCCAGGCTCATCTCTCCATGGTATAGATGAGGAAATTGTTCAGAGAAGGGACTTGTTCAAGATCATACGGGTAGCAGGAATAGAGCTGAAGCCACGTAGGCGTCTGACTCACTCCACACTTGGGCCATCAGCTCAGTGCCACGAGGGCTTCCTGTACCAACCCAGAAGGTGCAGAATTCCTGCTTCCTTCATTTCCCCCACATCTTTCTTTCAACTTCCTTCTCCTCCTTCCCTTCGGGCTGGATTTTAAAGAAGAGATCTACAAAAATTGGATGAGACGCCCAACCCAGGGTGTGGGGCTTGCTCTGATTAGCACTGATGTTTCTTTTATGAGGGATGGGACCATGTTTCCCACCTGCAGGTGCCCAGGCTACTGGAGGAAGCTGATTATAAGTCACTAAGGCCGCCTGCTTCCTAGCTGTGTGGGTTTTCCAGCCCACCCCACCCCACCATCTGCCACCACCTTCCCCTCCTCCATCGCTCCCCAGGACCAGCGATGGCTCTCAGAAGCCTCATCAGGCTCAGACTCCAGCTCTCAGATAGCAAAAAGAGCCCAGGTTTGGAGCTGGGGCCTGGCCCTGCCTGATACTGTGAAGCTGGAGATGCTAGCAAACTTCAGCTTTCCCACCAGTACAGTGCGTGATGCCTGCTCCCAGGTGAGAGCCAAACACCGACGGCTTGGAATACAGTTTACCCGATTTGGTTAACACTAATCCAAAGTTCATTGCCTTGCTTACTCTGTTACTCTCACCCCATTATAATCTTCTTCTTCTTCTTCTTCTTCTTCTTCTTCTTCTTCTTCTTCTTCTTCTTCTTCTTCTTCTTCTTCTTCTTCTTCTTCTTCTTCTTCTTCTTCTTCTTCTTCTTCTTCTTCTTCTTCTTCTTCTTCTTCTTCTTCTTCTTCTTCTTCTTCTTCTTCTTCTTCTTCTTCTTCTTCTTCTTCTTGTCTTCTTTTGGTGAGCAGCTCAGCCTGCCCTGGGGGTGAGGCTGGCAAGGCATGTAGTGCTGGGGATTGAACTGCAGTCCCTGTGCTTGCCTGAGCCTGCTTAAGCAGATGCTTTAGACCACTGAGCTATCTTGCCAGCCCCCCATCATGATCTTGATGAATTGAGGGTTCCTTGCCCTCACAACCAAAAAGAGAAATCAATGAAAATAAATCCCTAGTCACCCCTCGGGGAGGCCCCCAGTTTCTCCCCATTGATCATGGTGGTGGTGGAGTGGGGGGTGCAAACCGTAAAGAGTCCAGTTGGTCATAGCTGTGCTGTGTTCCGCCTCATTGTGCAGCTAGAATCGGATGGGAGTCCAGCAGTTGCTCCGTGGGACAGAGGCATCTTGGCCACGGGAGGAGCTGGAGGGTGTGGCCTAGTCCCGTGGCCAGGTGCACTGGGTGTGGTAGCACTGGGTCCACATGGGGAGCAGAGAACATTAGGGTTTCCTGTGGGTAGACTGGCCCCCAGAGGGAAATGAGACCCCAGTGCTGAGAGTTCTTGACTAAATTCTGCTCTGTTAAATTGGTTCACTGACAGAATGTTCCATGCAGAGTCATGGGCAGGGTCAGACAATGAGAGTAAGGCAGAGGGGGGAAGCAGCCCGGCAGGCTCACTTCAGGGCTTTCTGGTCCCCTAGTCCCAGAACCAACATTTTTCTCTGCAGCAGAGACTCCTGCACACAGCCAACAGCGAAGTCTAGGCACAGCCCCACATCCCACCAGGCGCAGACTCTGAGGCAGCCCCCAGCCTCCCAGCCTTGCGTGCCAGAGGATGCTTCGGTTTGGGAGGAGGGGTAGGGAGAGGAGGCCAGGAGGTCTGGAGCCCAGGGGAGCACCCCGCACGCCAGCCTCCCTCACGCGAAGGGCTTGACACGCGATGCCAAAGAAGCAGCCCAGTCTCCTCCTTCCATGGAGCACGTCTCGGGGGTTAAGCAACCCACCTCTGGCCCTGGTGCCGGCTCTCACTCCCTGCTGCCTGCCAGTCAGGCTTCCATCTGCCCTCTCAGTGGACAGACCGGCTGCCTGTCTCTCCCTGATCTCCTCCTTGGACTGGCACCGTGGCCGTCTGTCTGCCATGATGCTTCCTGTGGGTCAGCCTTGCTGTCCATCTGTCTTCTGAACCATCTTCTGGTCTTCCTCTCTGCCCATTAAGTTTGTCTGTCTATGCTGAGGCTGTCTGTCTGTCTGTCTTTCCATTAGCTAACACTCCCTCTATTGGTCAGCCTGGCTGTTACCTGGTGTCCATCAGTCCCTCTATTTCTCTCTCTCTCTCTCTCTCTCTCTCTCTCTCTCTCTCTCTCTCTCTCTCTCTCTCTCTCTCTCTCTTTGCCTCTCTCTCTCTCTCCCTGTTCTCACCCCTCACTCTTATCTGGCCCTCCACCCATTCCCCCTGGTCATCACCAAAAGCCACCCTTGGGGAACACTGACCAGAGCTGGCCACCCTAGCCACTCAGAGCAAGCCGGGCCAGCTGCCCAGAACCCGTGTGCTCTGGCCTCCCCTCTGTGTCAGCCCCGACCACCCCTCCCAGCCCTGGAGTGTTACAGAAAGATTCAGCTAAAGGAATTTGGGGAAGACTCCACTCAAATTAATGGTGAAAATCAGGTTTTATGATTCCATTTCAGTTTTAGTCCTTGGCTGATTTTCTTCATTACTACTGAATGGCAATTGAGAACGGCTGTTCTCTGCAGTATTTATGGTAATGCAGGTTAATGTCTGAGTTCGAGGAGCTCAATTAGCAAATTCATGGACAAGGAGTTCTGTGCAGCTTCTCTTGTGCAGCCTGGTGAGTCATTAACCACAGGGAGATGCTGGGCTCTGCGGCCGCATACAAAGCCCCGACCGCCTGCTCCTATGCGTGGAGCCTGGCTGGGAATCGGCACTCTGGGAGCCCATGTGTCTCCTTCCCGGGCCCACCAGTGCCCCACACAGAGCGGGGCCCCCATATTTCTTCTGACACTCTGCACAGGGCTTACAGAAGGTGCCTCTATGCGCTGAAAAAAGTCAAGGGGATTCCCTTGTCCCCAGTTCTCGACACAGGGCCTGGGACTAAGGAGATCGTTAAGAAGATCCAGGGAGTTAGCTCAGTAGAATAAATGCCTGCTTGGCAAGTGCAGGGTCCTGAGTTCAATCCCTGGAACAACAACAACAAAAAAAAAAGACTCTGCTGAAGACAAGACACATCCTCAGTGCCCTGTGTCTAATTTGGGCTTGCCACATAGTAAATACTAGGCAGGTGCTTGTTGACTGACCAACTAATTGACCATAACTGCTGTTGGTCTACTCCAGTTGCAAGGCTGCCAAGATCCAGAAAATCCTGCCCTGGTGCTGGCTAAAGTAAATCAGACTTCAAAGAGGGTCACAGGCCAAAATCTTCAGATTTATAGCTCTTGGGTTTGATGGGCTGGACACCCAGGTTGAGTAGAAGTGCCATGGGACACCTGCCTGTCCTTGGCTAGTGGGCCAGTCCCAGTTTCCACGCAGGGGAGCTGGGCAGGCAAAAGAAGTCCATTCTCGTCCTGTCTTCCCCAGTCCAGCTTCACTGGACATTTGCTGCCTGGTGGTGGTTCAAAGCCGGCTGACTGGCCCAAAGTCACGCAGCAAGTTTGGGACAGAATCTGAGGGCAGATCTTCTGTGTTTGCTCTTCTACTTCCTGTAGTTGCCCTGCCCCACCCTGCATCACCTGCAAGAGTGTCAGCCACATGAGGATCTCTGTCCTTGTTCCCAGCTGTCTTCCCAGAGCACAGTACCCGGATGTGAGAGTGAGTGCACCTTCCCACCTTGTTGAGTACAGAGTCCTATGTCCACCCAGGAGCACGAGCACACCTAGCACCTCCCATCTGTGCCACATGCTGGCATCGCCCCAGCCTTCCCTAGAGGCCTTAGGGGGTGGCATCCACCCTGTCCCCATTTACAAATGGAGCACCCTAGTCTGAGAGGCAGCTCAGCTCATCGCAGATCGCATAGCAAGGAAGTTATTGGGTCAAGGCCTGGACTCAGTTGTCCCCAAGCTCCACACCCACCCCTTGCTTGAAGCAGAGCCTGCCTACCTGCCTGCTTGCCTCAGCATTCAAGACAAGCTTTCAGCTGACAACTCCCCAGGCCACCAGTGAGGTCACCTCCTGGGACCAGAGCTGGAGATGTGACAGGGAGACCAAGAAAGGGCAGGGCTGGGCCCTGGGCTTCTCTCTGCCTGCCCCACCTGCTTGGGGCCTTGTCAGTATCAGCCTTTCAATGACATGAGGTTGGCATTCGGTGCACAGCCCGGCAGGGGCTGCCTTGGGAAGGGGTGTGGCACGAGATCAACAGTGTGACAGCCAGGCTTCGGCAATCGGCCATGTGCCCTGTGCCTTCAAGAGGCTGACAGGGATGGCAGACAGCTTCAGCCCCCCGCTGAATGCACAAGAGAGGCGACACTGGTACGCTTGGAGTGCTTGACAAGCCCAGCACCTCACAGACACCTTATCCTTGACCTTCACAGCTGCAGTTAGGGAAACTGAGGCTTGCAGACATGAAACCAGAGGGTTGTGGTCCTATGGACAGAATGGCAGACATAGCACTGAGTTCTCTTTGAGGCCACTTTTCAAGTCCCCAGCCAAAAACTGGAGGTCGCAGGGAGGTGACTCCCCCCCGCAGCTTGGTGGGGCCAGAGCGCGGCCCCTGGCTGGGCTGCAGGAGGCACAGATTCAGCCTTTCTGCTCACACTGTGGCTTCCACCATGTCATCTTGAGTGAGTTGCTTAACCTCTCTGATCCCTTACAATGGAAATTTTAGCCATGTGTGTCTGACCGGATCCTACTGCTCGGCTGAAGCCCACAGTCCCCTCTTCCCTGCTCTGATTTTCAGGGCTTCAGAAAACCACCTCCTTTGGAAAGCACCATGCTGGGGGCAAACAGCTCAGCCTGATCCTGCAGCATGGAGCCTCGTCAGAGTTCCCGCTGCCAGGCCAAAGTGACTTGGCCAAGGTCACAGTGCCCAGCGCCATCCATCTGCAAAGGATCTTCAGTCCACTATGTGGCTGGTGCAGTGGTAAAAATATTCAAAAAAAAAAAAAAATTTCAGGGCTTTACCTTCGGCCTCTGTTTTTGGTTTTCTTTTCTTCTTTCTTCCTTTGAAGCGAATAGCAATGGGCTACTTAGAAACTCCTTTTTTGTCTTTTTAAACAACAACAAAAAAAGAGTAAACTCGGTCTAGAAGACCCTGAAGACAGAATGGGATCTTGGCTTTCTCCCGCTACCCCTCCCCACCCGAGGCCCTGTGGCTGTCTCCCCAAGTCCCCAGTGGCTGGCACCATCGTGGAAAGGCCTGCCGGGGGGACTTGCTGGACCAGCTGCTGCATAAACAGTGAGAGACTTCAGACAGACTGGAAAATCAGGCACCACTTCAAAAGCACGGTGACAGGCAGCAGTGGCGGTGGGAGCACGGAGGTGGCGTCCCCTGATGCCCAGCGGCAAGCAGGAGGCTGGACACGTGCTGTGTTCTCACTGAGCGGCGGCACACAGGACAGACCCTGTCTCCCCGGCCAGGAAGAAGCTGTTGCAATATTTGCCGACCTGCCAGCACCAGAGGGGCCTCCATGAGCCTGCTGCAGTGTGAGGGGGACCTGGAGCACCACCAGCCCAGGTGAGGGGCAGACAGGCATGGCTGAGTGCTCCACGAAGGGCCAGGGACTAGGGCAGGACCCAGGCCACGTACCGGGAGTCCAGTGTGGCCCTGTCCACCGTGATGGAGGTAGAGGGAGAGCCCCGTCAGCTCGCTGAGCCTCTTCTGTGTGCTGGAGAGGGTGGGGGACACAGGAGCCTGGGACCAGGCAGTTCCTGTCCCCTTTATGGAGAGAAAAGCTGAACATACCAGCTAAGTGAGGCAGCAAAAAGCCTCTCTAGAAAGGATGGTGTGGAGCAAAAGGGTGTGTGTGTGTGTGTGTGTGTGTGTGTGTGTGTGTGTGTGAGGGCACGTACAAGCACCCACATGAGCGTGTGCATCCACGTGCCTGTGCCTTTTAGCACACCTGCTTCATGCTCACCCCTTGCTAGCAGCAGGGTGGGCTCGCTCCCACCCTATCCAACCCTCCTCTTGCCCCACTTCCCCCACCTGCTCTTTGTCCCCTTCTCTTTCCCATGTCTGGAAAGGAATAGTGTTATGAGACCCCCGACTTTCAGCCCTGGCCATTGCCCCTGGCCTGTGTGGCCTCAGCCCAGAGACTCAGCTCCCTCCCTGCTCGTGAGACAGGTGCGCAGCTGGCCACTGTGGAGATGTGGGGAGGTGTAGCAAAAGCACGGGCCTCACTTGCCTGGCATGGCCGCCCTCACCCTGCCTGGGCCCTTCTCTCCCTCTCCTCAGCTCCTTCCAACTGCTCTGTGCCTCTGTTTCCCCATCTGTAAGATGGGAGCCATAGGGTGCCTCTCCAAGGACAGAGAAGAGAGGAGAGACCTAGGCCCAGTGTCTCGGGGGCCACGGACCCTCATCATCTAATGTTTGGTACATTCATGTGGGTGCTGGGCACTGAATGGGGGCAAGTGATACGTGCTCATGCGTGTGCACGTATAGGTGTGTGTGCGTGTGCGTGCTCATGGGTACATATTTAACCATCTGCATGGGTTGCAAATGTGCAGATCTTTTACACAGGCACGCACTTGTGAGACCACCGCCCACCTCACAGTGCAGAGCACGCCCAACACCCCACGACCCTCCCGCTCTGTCAGTCCCTCCTCTCCACTGTGCCCGAGACTGGGCCCTGCGGAGGGTGTGGAGGTGAATGGGCTGGATGGGAAGGACGGACTAGAACCAGAAGGGACCCCCAGGGCACAGAAAGGACGGTGAGGTGTGTACGGCATGGGGTGGCAGGGTGATGCCGGCAGTCGGAGGCGGCTTGTGAGCCTCGAGCCTCAGGAGGCCTCTTCTACTGAGCCTTCTCCGCCAGAGGGAGAAATGGGCCTGTGGTTCGTGTTATGTGCGCCTGGGGCCCTGGGCTAGGCTGGTCTCCCGTTGCATTGCTAAGACTTGGGCAGCTGCCGCCCCGGCCCTTTGATGTGACAAAGATGGAGACACACACATGGCCGACAATTAATTAATTGTGACTTTCACCGCACAGCAGCCGCTTCCTATTGATCTCCTCCCGTCTGGAGCGCGAGAGACAATTAGGAGGGAGCAAGGCGGCGGCAGCTAATTACCCACAGAATGAAAACCGTGCCTTTCAATTTATTAAACTTTTATCGCTCAAATAACCTGGTTACCCCTCCTGCCGAGATCTAAAGGGGGTGCTGTGGAGTGGCACCCCCAGTTAGCCCTTCCTACCGGGTGACAGCCCCAGGAAGTCACCCTACCCTGAACATACCTGGGCTCTAGGGATGAGAGCTGGGAGGAGAGAGAGAGCTCCTTTGTCAGCAGAACTGGCTCCCACGGAAGGCCAGGAAGAGAAATACCACAAGGAATCTGAAGGCTTTGGGGAAAGTCTGGGAATGTCCATACCCACCAGCAAAGGCTCCTGGAGACCAGTGGTCATTGCATCCACAGAGGCGTCAGTGTGTACACGAGGCCCAGGACCCCTGCAGTGCCCAGTTCCAACCTCAGGGAATCCTGCTGAGATCTGTACTGCCTATCTTAAATTAGTATCTTCGAGCACTGTCACTCCCATTTTACAGATAGGAAAATTGAGGCTCAGAGAGGTGAGGCTGCTTGCTCAAGGCCAAATAGCAGTATGGTCTTGCTTAAAGCCCAGTCTCCAGCTCTTTCCTCTCAGTGCATGGCTTAAACAAAGTGCTGTCATTTCTGGAACCCCTGTCACTTTCTCATAGTCTGGAAGTGACATACCAACCACACAGGAACACTGATATTGCTTAGCATGGGCTGGAAGCATGGTAAGCCCTCATTTCCATTAGCAATAGGGAAACTGAGGCCAGAAGCTGGATTCTCCAGCCAAGACCAGCACGTGAGGGAGCTGGGGATTCCCAGCCAGCTCTTTCTACCCCACAGATACTCCCCCTAAGCACAGACTGCCTCCGCCTTCTGCTGGGAGTGGGGCCCCGCAACAAGTCACCCGCCTATCCAGACGTTATTTCTGTCTTCCTCTCCAAATAGAGTGTGAGGTCTCCAGAGACGAACCTGAGTGTCTGTCATTTTAAAGTTTCACAGCCAGGCAGAATGGTGCAGAATTGACAAATGTCTGAGAAGTGCTGGAGAGAGCGAGCTGGGGGTCAGGACCCTGGACAGCTCATTCGCGTAGGCCGGGACGGAGCCCCTACTGTGTTCTGTGAGAATGCTGCCA
>PVKA01001250.1:0-153156 GCA_004027165.1 Ctenomys sociabilis
TTCATTCTTTGGTTTTAGAGAACACAAATTCATGCAGGTCAGGTTGGGAGATCATTTTTCCCTATGTCATTTGGAGGTTCCCTATATCATATGGAGATCACCCACCCTAGAGCAGTTTTTCTCCCTGTATCACCAGTATATTATAAGTAACTATTTTCTCACTATACAGCACACAAACACACACACACACACACACACACACACACAGAGTTTATTGTAAGTCAGAAGAAAGCTCAACTTCTCACTAAAGAGGCAATAATAAATAGTGACAGAAAGCAGAGGGCATGGACAATACAAGAAGAATCAAGGATAAGAATTACACTAAAACTTGGTAAGGTGTGAAATAACTGTTTTCATTCGATTTTATTTAAAAATTAATTATGTTAAGAACTAAGTATTTTATGTACCAAAATGTCTTTCGTAGTTATTAAATGTTATTATTTATTAAAATTCCAATAGAAATTGGATTTTAAATTAAGTATTGACTCCTTATAAATTAAATTTAAATAATTAAGTATTGTATTAATGGTGAGGGATTTCAAGAAGAGAATCCATTGTGAAGCCCACATTTTACAAAAAGTTGTATGCGTAATAAATAATATGTGAAAAGTTTATAATTTTGTAAAGCTATTTTTTTAATCCATTGCTGCATCTACACTTTAGACACTGGTTTATGCTTCCCGGGGCCTACGCCAGCCAGTAGCATTTGCAAAGGACCTGTAATGGCCAGGCACACCAATTCAGTTCAGCAGACTTTGCTGGACACTCATGTGTGCCAGGCCCCGAGATGGAATAAGACTAAGGCCTGCTCCTGCTTTTTGGGAGCCTGAACCCTGGGTAAAGGCAGGATTCATAATTTATTTAATTTTAACATCAAGTAACACACATCATCCTGCAGCCCAATGCACACAAGAGCAGAAATACGTGCAGGACATTGTCAGAAAGCTTTCTAATTCTCAGATGATTCTATTGCTAATGCACTTTCTGTAATAAAATAAGGGCACAACTAATACTCTGATCTCCTTACCCTGATCTCTAGGTGAACAACCGTGTCCTTGGGGTTGCACATGCTCCTCCCTTCTCTTGGAAATCCACAGGAGCTGGATAAATGGAAATACACATATTAGTGATTTTTTTTTTTTTTTTTTTTTTTTTGCTGCAGTGAAACACTCTTAACAGAAGTCCTCATGTTGGTCCAATCAAATAGCTTTTCTGTTTTTATATAGATGGCCCCACAAATGTCTGATAGTTTTGATGTCCAGACCACCAGGCAGGAGCTCATAAGTCAGCCTTGATCCCATTCACCAACACCCCACACTCACGCATCACCTCTTAGGAAATCTAACTCTAAATAATAAAGCTCTTCCTCTTCCTTCCATTTGATTATGGCTTACTCAGCTCAGATGTTTATAAGTTGTAGGCAGCGTAACTGTACAAGTGCCTTCCTTGGATTCTCTGCATCCAGCAGAGCCATCCCACGCAGTGGGGGCAGCTAACACCGCACAGCTCTGCTGTAGGCCTTGCAGAGTACACCAGTATCTGCAATATGGAGGTCCAACTGGATGGACACATTTCTGAAGCCTCTGACCCACTTCCCTCTCTGATTTCATCTCCCACCACAGAGTCTTGCATTTTTTGCTCTGATTACACCAAGAGACTGATTGTTTCCCAGAAAAGCTCTTCCAAACCTCCCCATCTTTGCACCCGCTTTTCCTTCCATGTGAAGCTGCGCTCCTCTAGGGGAGCCTGCACTCCAGCAGCAGGAGTGCACACGCTTGCCCTAGGGCACATCCCCAAACCAGTGAGCCATAGTTAGGCATTGACAGATCCTCAGATAATTCGTATACACATTAGCGCTTGGGAAGGACTTCACAGAATGCTCTGTCCTCCTGCTTTGCCCACATCACCAGTTCTCAGCTTTAAAGACCAAATATTCCATTCCTATATACAATTTTTAAGTGCATTTAGTACAGGGTCTCACTACACAGATTGGACTCACAGTGATCCTCCTGTTTTCAGCCTCCCAAGTACTGAGATTACAGGCACATGCCACCTTGCCCAGTCTCATTCACTGACTCAGTGTACCCTGAGGACAGGGCCTTATACACATTTTTAAAAAGAAACCTCCCTTTTACTATTTTGAAATAAATGATATGATTAACATATATTACCTATACTTTTAGTTTTAAAAATCCTAGCAAGTCTTACGATATAAAGGATATTTGTGTATGTAAATACTTTGGATACAACTATACGCAAAGACAGAGCAAAGTAATGAAATGTTTGCCCTTCTTCACCTTACAGTGATAGGTACAGATGAAGAACAGTTCCAGTGTATTCTTTTGGTGGTACAAATGCCAGAAGCAATGAGACAGTCAGTGACATGACTTTTCTAGATGGTGAATGGCTCCTGGCAAAATTCCAAAAGAGAACAAGGCAAAGTATTTTTTTTTTTTTTTTTTTTTTGCTTCACAAGGGAGTCAGATTGCTAGAAAATGCAGTTTTTATTAAGGCTATGTGGGCATGCTTCACATTCTTATGGGACATGAATTTAGGTACTACCCTCAGATCACGATAACCAGATTTTTACTTAAATGAATGTCTGTTGGGACACCCACATATCACACCACTTGTAATACTGTTGGTTTTTAAAAATAGAATGAAACCAAGCATGGCAGGACACATAGTACCTCTGGCCTCCATCCATCACAGGTCTGAGCTGTCCTCCTGCCTGTGAACACCAATAACGACAACCAAGGCCCAAGTATCCCCAGATTCCCTGGAGGGCACTGGTAGTCTGCCTGGGACCTAGCAGCAGCACCGGGCTTCAGAATTTCCAGTCGCCTTCCCACACCCGGAGGCTCCCTGGCTCTTTCCCTCTGTAATGCTCTCTCAGTGCCCCTGAGAGCATAAAGACTGAAGATACAGTCATCCATTAAAATGTGATCTTTTCCAATATATCTACTTTATCCTGAAGATAATATGATAAAATGGGCATTTTATAATTTTCCCCTCTTTATAACTTCGTCTGTTTCTACATAGTCTTTAGTCTTTTGTTCAGCATATTCAGTACCAATTGTGCGCGAGGCACTAAGCCATACTTTCTTTTGACATATTAACAATGCATCACGAGAAATGGAGAAGTACAGAACTTGGGATATTTAAATGTGACATTATGCCTCCCTGGTCGTACCAAGGGAAGGAGTGATTAATGCTGACTAGACATTTGGGGAAAATTTTTCAGAGTATAGGATCCATACCTTCCATACATAATGATGCAAATCTTCCTATTTTAAGTCTTTCATAAAAGGGAAATATGAAGAAATACAAGATTTATTCACTGCACTTATCAATCTCTCTCTCTCTCTCTCTCTCTCTCTCTCTCTCTCTCTCACACACACACACACACAAAACCCAAAAGGTAAGCATTCCATAAAGGTCTACTGTTATAGGTAAGACCAGCAAGCCTTTGCTGGGGGACTCGGGGCCCTTCTGCAGACCTCCATAAGTTGACCTTACATAATGAGACGGTGTCATCTTAGGCCTCTTGTCAACGGCCAGTTCGAAATTATATCACTGTTGTTTTTTTCTTTCTCCAACTTAGTGCATTAAGCTTGATACTTGTATACTAAAGAAATTTACCATTAGAATATGTTTCTTAACTTAAACAGTAAAATAAGTTTGGATACATTTATTATAGTTTGAGGATGGTTTGTGAGGATGGTGGTAAAAAAAAACAAAACAATCAAAACTGAACTGCTTAGGCTGGGCGTGGTGGTGCATGCCTGTAATCCCAGCACTTGGGAGGCTGAGGCAGGAGGATTATTGTGAGTTCGAGACCAGCCTGAGCTACAAAGTGAGCTTAAGGCCAGCCTGAACTGCATAGTAAGACCCTGTCTCAAAAAGACGAAAAAAAAAAAAAAAAACTGAACTGCTTGTTATATTCTAATATTTAAGAATGATAACAGAGGTGCCTGTCTCATTCTCTTCTCTCTGAGTCCTGTGGCCACTGGCATGTTTGAAGTATGTAACAGATACTTGTAGAATAAATTGATGTATCCACAAAGGAAGTGATTTACATTTCCATTTGTTTGGAGCACCAGAATTTTTATTAAAACTACTGGGCTTCAAATAAGTAAAAAATATTGAGAAAAATACAAAAGGTTTGTTCTTTCCATCCTCAAGTAAATGCTGTCTTTGAGGCACTGAGGACGCAAGGTCAGGGAACACTATGACCCCAGAACCTACACCAAGGTGGCCTGTCTTCTTCCTCTTCTTCTTTTCCTTCTTTCTCTTCACTGGTTTTATGAGCTGGTGCCAGCTGAGTTTAGATGGCGTGTGCTTCACACTTGAACGAAGCCTTCCCTGCCCTCGGTTCTGGGAGCTCCACTCTGCTGCCTCCATCTGCTGCTTCTGATAAATGCTTATATTTTAAATATATTACAATCAGCACATTCCCAAAGTGGTTTGCTGGCCCTACCCAGTAAACAGCCTCTCTGGCACAGAGCCACTTCTTGAGGGAAGAGACTTTGGGTGGAGAGAAGACTTCATTTCCAGTGAAGAGAGATAAAAGAGGAGGGAGACAGCCAGAAAAGCTCCTGTCAAAGACCATACAGAGCTGTGTCCTGCCCATAGAGGCTATTGGGCTCCTCATAAGGCCTGGGGAATCTTGAAAGAGGGTGAGAAAGTCTGAAGTGTGTCAGTGCTGAGCGTAGAGTGGGAGTGAAGCTTAAGTTGCTATGTTTTTCTCTGAAACTGAATTGAAATTTCTCAGCCTGGTTGGCTAATACCTCTTCATTACAAAGAACCTGCAGGAAACTAAGATATGCAGAAGTTGGCCTCCAGTCCTCAAGCCTCCTCCAACACACATATTGCCACTCCTCCAAGTCCTCCTGCTACCTTCAGCTTCAGTTACTCAAGGTCAAAAGCTGTGATATCATCCTTGACTCTGGTTGCTTTCGTGCTCTGCATCTGCTCAGACAGCAAATCCTACCAGTTCCACCTTTAGAGGACAGTGTGGGCCTAACCCTTCTTCCCACCTCCTCTGCTACAACTCTGTCCAAGACATCTTCGTGGCTCCTCTGGATTGCTCCAATGGCCTGAGGAGCAGAACAGACCAAAGCAGACTAGCCACCTCACTGAACAAGTGCTGTTTCACTGGGATACAGCCACACTCAGTAGGTGACCTGCTCTATTGCTGTTTTCATGCTGTCACACAAGAGTCAGCTTATTATAACGCAACTCTCTTAGCCTGAAAAAAGCATTTTACTATCTTTAAATATTTACACAAAAAGGTTGTCAATCTGTGCACTCACCCATTAAATTACAGATTGAATAACATCGTCTTAAAACCCCCTCACCTGGGGTAAAAATTAAACTCAATGAAGGCCTTGCATGAGTTGGAGTCCACATGGCCTGTCGGCCTCTCCACCTACTAGTTTTCTTCCTGTGTGCTGTTATGTGACTATGCTGAGTGCTTCTTGTCCCTGCTGCTCCTCAGATAATCCAGACCTTCTGTTGACAGGACCTTCTGTGCCTTCTACCTGAAGACTTCTGTAGTGACAACTGCCTAGGTTGCTAGCTCCAAAGTTAATTCAAACATCACCTCCTAAAGACATTGCGCTGAAGACCTTCTCTAAAATGGTAGCCCCCATTGCTTAATTTTATCCATAGTATCTACTATCATTTATTGTAGCTTCCTCCTTTATTTTGTCTATGGTCCCTTTTCATCTCCCCACTAAAATGCAAGCTCTATGAGGGCAAGAGTTTCACCTGTTTTATTTTCTCAACTCATGCACAACTCCTGGCTTAGTCATCTTTCCATTTCCTTGACAAACTACCTGAGAAATACTTTTAAAGGAGGAAAAATAGCCGGGCGTGGTGGCGCATGCCTGTAATCCCAGCACTAGGGAGGCTGAGGCAGGAGGATTGTTGTGAGTTCGAGACCAGCCTGAGCTACAAAGTGAGCTTAAGGCCAGCCTGAACTGCACAGTGAGACCCTGTCTCAAAATAAATAAATAAATAAATAAATAAATAAATAAATAAGGAAAAATTTAATTGAGTTCATGGCTTCAAAGATTTTGGTACATAGTCACTTAGAGCACCATGGGGACAGAGCTATGGTAGAAAAATGCTGACTTCGTGGTAGCCAAGAAATGGAGAGAAGGAGGAGAGAGGGCCAGTTGGGAGGGGAAAGCTTTCAGGAGCATTATTCTGGTGATGACTTCCTTAGACCAAGCCCCACCTCCTGAGCCTTGTATCACCTGCCTGAAGGCTCTACCTCGGAGCACTGATGTATTGGATACTCCACATATGAGGTTTGGGGGAACATTTTGAGTTTCAGTCATAACACTGGACTTGCCCTAGGTGTTTGATAAATGAACTAGCTTTGGGAAGCAGTGCTGTAACAGCACAAGGGTAAAATGTGACCTAGCAGGGCTTTTGATGACTAGTGCTGCCCTGAGAGTCACCAGGAATTCCAGGCTGAAATAGCTTTGTGAAAGCATTTCATGGTCCCCTTTCCTGCTTCCCTTTGTTCTTGTTACTTCTTACTTTTTAAAGTGTCTCTTGCCATCCGCCAAGTTTGTGGCATTATTGCACATAGTGTTTCAGAACTTACTCTTTGCTTTCCACCTGTCATTATTAAAACGTATCTCCTTGGCTTCTATTACCCAAAGACCCTGGCACATTCTCTTCTAAGCCGATAAACTCATTAAAACCCAGATATTAATGAATAATAATGTCTCTACCTCCTGGAAAATAATTTGCATTTAAACAACTTTTAGTGTCTGAATGCAAAGAGGTAAGAGATGTGGGAATCCACACTGAGCACTAGGTCTGAGCCAGCTTGGGTCCATAGAGAGGCCTGGAAGGAAAATCACATCACAGCCAATGGGCACCTGTCCACTTACCCTCTGCATTGCGAGTGCAGCCGCACCCCTCAGAGCACACAGCTCCATAGGCCTGAGAGGCCTGAGAGCATCTTCGCTTGCACAGAAATAAGCCTGTTACCTGTGACATGTGCTCACACTTATATATATATTACTGTCAATGCCTTCTCTTAGTGCTTTGGTAGCTTTCCGTCTGACACAAACACTCTGTGCAGAAAAGAGAAAGCTGGAGAGGCCTGAGGCTCAGCCCTCAGAAGGGCAGACTAGGTGCACTGGGGCTCAGATTATTGGGACACAAATCCCAAGTGTATTCTTCACTGAGGTTCTACTGAAAGCTCAGAATACAATGGGGTTTTGCAGATGGAGAAGAAGAAATGGCGGAGAAGTGAAGCTTTTTCACTCAAGACAAACAAACACATAATTCCTAATAAACAAACTTTGTGCTATGCAGGGACAGAACTAACACAACCATCTGCAGGATTAACATGGAGGAACTGCTCCATTAGTCCATCTGTTGGACCTGACCAGGGCAATCCTGTTCTGTCCCCAGAAGGCAGGGCGCTGACACATGCCACATGCAGAAAGCTACTGGCCTTTCCAGGATGAAGCCGGTCGGGCTGAGCCTTTGGCCTCCTCTATAGAACCAACTCCAGGGGTTCACGCCCTTGTGCTGTGGAAAGTGAATAATTTTCTTCTGAATTGTGACCAAGTCTGACTTCTTTCTCCACCACTCTACACACCTCCGTGTGGGCCCCTCGGTGTTGGCTACCAAGTAGAAAGGGTACTTGCTCTGCAGCTCCTCAGGGTATTCCTGGTTCTGTCTACTCCATTCTCTGGACACAACAACATTACAGTGTAACTGTATAGGGGCTTTTCACATTTTATCAAAGTGACATCCTCTACAGAGAAACTCAAAT
This sequence comes from Ctenomys sociabilis, assembly GCA_004027165.1. NCBI lineage: Eukaryota > Metazoa > Chordata > Mammalia > Rodentia > Ctenomyidae > Ctenomys > Ctenomys sociabilis. The sequence continues at coordinate 7,808 of PVKA01001250.1, forward strand.
TGATTGACACATATTTCAGATGCCCAATAACTCTCCACCCTGTGAAGGACTGAATCCACAGCCTTCATACTCAGCTACATTGTCAACCTTTCATTAAATTTATTTTGAAACAGGGTCTTGTTAAACACTAAGTAGTCCAGACTAGACTTCAGCTTGTGATCCTTCTACCTCAGCATGCTAGGCTCACAGATATGTTGATGGACATACCAAAAGGCATTTTCATCAACTGCAGTGAATTTAGTTTCTGAAGCTGTTTCTAACTCACTGAATATAGAGCTAGAGGCCTCAGGCTATTTGGAAGCCTGCATTCATTTCTGCCAGAACAGAGGTGGGATGTGTGTTCTTTATCTTGAGGTGTTGGAGACCTTGCTGTCCACAGGAGAAGCCTCTGTCTCCTTTGTGCTTCTGCCACCTGGTACTGACTGGTACTTGTGCTCTGCAACTACCAGCAAACACCAGTGGCATCTGGGGGCCTGAAGATGGTGCACTGAACCATGCGGGAGGGACTTTTTCCCACTGAGACAAAGGAGACAGGAGAGCAGATGACGTTATCAGGATGCGGACCCTCGGTGCAGGTCACCTGCCTTCTGAGCTCAGGCTCCAAGCCAGGGACTCTCGAAGATCAATGTGCTCCAGGAAGCCTACCTGATGCAGAGACCATTGAGCCCCACCTGAGGGTCAGGTTCCAGGTGGGAGGGGGAGGGCCCAAGAACGTGCATCTCTAGGAAGTACCCAGGCCCTGTGTCTGCTGTGGATCCAGGGACCACTCTTCAGCAGCCACCACTCTGGATTCAGGTTCTGCCTAACTAGTTCCTTCACTCCTGCTGTGCATCACACACCTAAGCCAAAGGAACATGGACCCAGGCAACCTTTCCCATGAATCCTAATGTGCAGCTGTTCTCATCCGGCCCAGCAGTGCTCCTTCATCTCCTTGGTTCACAAAGCCCATGTGGTGAGAGATGGCTACAGTGACCCAGCCCATAGCCACCTGACCAGAAGTAGAGAAAAGGTGATGGCCAGAGGCACTGAGGGGATCCTGGAGCATCAATAAACAGTGTTCAAGAGGCAGTTTCTCCAGGGCTTTCACCTAAGTGACCACTGCAGGGCAGGGCAGGGCACACCTAAAGAGCCATCATGTAGACAGACAACAAAGCTTTCTCAGCAGACATTTCTGACTATCGCTAGTAGGGAACTCACCTGAAACTGCAGAAGAGACTCAGTCCAAAATGCTGACAGCTACTCTGAAGCTAATTTCAAAGAGCACCATGCAATTTTCCCCCTAGAAAACATGCCCCTCTAAAGCTAGAAAAGGCAGTCTTTAAAGGCAGTCTGAGTCTGTCTATACCTTCCCCCCAAAGAGGAACTCTAGTGCAGTGAAACGGTGCCAGGAGAAAAGAGAGGAGGCAGAGCAGTGAGCCTGCAGAGGGCTTCGGGCCAATTGGAGGGTTGTTTGCATGTCTGAGGGAGGAAGCAGGGAGGGGCTGTGGCTGCCGGGTGTGTCTCTGCAAGCCCTGGCAGTGGTTAAACAGTGTAGGTGGCATCTGTCAGGATACTCCACACCTTTCCTTCTATTCTTGCTGTGTTTCCTTTGCAGGTCAGCTAGAGCCCTCTTCTGCTTCACCCTCATGCTAAGACCCAGGGAGAAAACTGCCCTTGTCTGAGCTTTGCTAACTGTCAAGGCAAAGGGAAAAATAAAGAGGCAAATTTCATGCTGGGTTTTCAAGCTTTTGCCCAGAAGTAACACATGTCACTGACTACTATGATTTACAGAGGATTCCTCCAAAATTAATACCCACCCAGAGCCTCAATGTGTTATTTGGAAGTAGCGTCTTTGCAAGTATATTTTAGTTCAAGATCTGAGAATGGTATCATTCCAGGGTAGCCCTCAAATCGAACGCTTAGTATTTGTACATGGGGGGAACAATACACAGTGACAGAGAAGACCACGTACAGACAGAGGCAGAGACGGGCATGAGCTCTCATCGAAGAGCGCCACGGTTGCCAGGATTCAGAGAAGCCAGGAAGAAGCAAGGATGCCTCTCCAGCTGTCAGAGGGAGCAAGATCCTGTTGACACCTTGATTTCCGACTTGCAGACTCTAGATCTGTGCCAGAATAAGCTTCTCTTGAAGTTTTAGTCTCGCATTTATGATGATTTATGTCAGCAGCACTTAGAAACTAACACCCTAGCCAAACCAGGTCTGGTTTCTATGGGGTGGTAGGCAGTCCCAGGGGACTGGGTGATCTCGCTAAGGCTCACGCTCCAACTGTCCATCCTCTGCTGTGGGCATGTAAAGGGAAACTTCAAGAATGGCATGAACAGAAACTTCTCTTCCCTCTAGATTTTGCCTGAGATCTGCCAGCAAAGGTAGTTGGGTAAAGAGTAGGGCATAAGTCAGACTCCTGCCTTTGCCACCTTCTTCCCATCCTGATGGCAGTGGCTCTGAAGGCCCTGGCTCCTGCGAGGCAGCCCCTCTTGCAATATCTCATTTTTCCAGGGATTCTGGTGATTATACCCACGCACCACACCCTCTGGCCCCACACCCTGCACCTTCACGCCCCACACCCTTCCCATTGTGCAAACTGTTATCAGGTAAGGTATGTTACCATTTCTTGCTGGCTTCCCCTTCCCCTGCCTTCAGCCTTGCAGTAGCCATTGTATTAATCTCCCTGCTGTAACTTCACTGGAGCATGCTGTGTGATTTCTGCTAGGACTCAGAGGACACACATGTCATGTACGTAGGGGGACAGCTGGTGATGTTTGGTGGACAGCGACAACCTTGGTAAATTGAGAAGCAGCAGCAGTGAGAAGCAGAGAGAACAATAGATCACAAGGTGGCTTGGCTTCCAGTCTGCCCTCTGTGGCAGAGGAAGGAGTGTAGATTGTGAAGAAAGCCCCGAATTCCAGCCCCACCACTGATTAGCTGTGATACAGATTGCAGTTTCAGGGGCTGGAGAAATGGCTCAGTGGAATAAGTGCTTTCCTGGAAAGTGCAAGTGCCTGAGTTCAATTCCTGGTTCTGCAAAAAAAAAAAAAAAAAGCAGATTGCAGTTTGTCCTCAGGTGGATTGTTGTAACAGTGTTTTCCTGACTGGGCTACTACAGAGATTGAGATGGATAAATATAAACATCACCTAAATGTGGTGAGCAGATAACGGCCCCCAAGAAATTCAAGCATGAATTCCGAGGAACATGTGAATGCTACTTTTCATGGCAAAAGAGACAGTGGTATTGTAATTGTGATTATAGATTTTAGAATAGGGAGATTATCCTGGATTACCTAGTGGAGCCCATCTAATTACTCGAGTGCTAAGAAAGAAAAGAGGAAGATTCAATTGTTGGCCCTAGAAATCAAAGATATGTCAGAAGAGAATAGACTGAGAAGATAAACCATTCAAAGGGTTTAATATGCTATCTCAAGTTCTGAGATGTTCAGAAACTACAAAATGATGAAAAAAAAAAATCCATTTGGACACTAACATGCCCCAATTGCAGCCAGAAAGGAAACAGAGACCCCAGCTCTATATACATTGAGCTCTGCCAACCATCTAGATGAAGCTGGAAATGGATTCTCTCCTTGAGCCTTTAGAAGAGAGACAGCCCAGCCAATGTGCTGATTTCAGGATTGAGAGACTCAAGCAGGGAAACCGGCTGGGCCCACTGGGTTTCTGACCCACAGAACTGAGTTAATAAATGTGTGTTATTAAAAGGCACTAAATTTAGGGTAATTTCTTACAGAAGTGATGGAAAATAACTATACTTGCACTGTGAGTTTTGGTGCATAGTGTGCACCCATCATATGCATGTTATCTATTCTCGAACTACACAGTTCGGCAAGACAGAGGCCTTCCTGCAACCCCAAATACCAACCACTCTCAACGAAATGCACCAGCTCTAAATTTATACCTCCTCTCTACACAGCTTTTCTTGGTGCTTTCAAGCTGCCATGGATATGGGCTCCACACGAGTAGCCCTAGGAACAATAGCAAAGGAGGAGCAGAGAGCATCATACACCTCTCTGGCTGAGGTAAAAGCATCCTGTTACTTATTGGACGTACAGAGGATGATTCACAAGAAATCAGATTTCCACCTCTGTAACAGATTATCCCTTGCTAGACAACTTAGTCCTATCACCCTCCTGCCTTAAACATAGCATTTGCCCCTAATTGAAGTCCAGGCTGAGATGAAAATCATCATTTATGGTTAGAAACCTCATTTGTGTGACCCAAGGCCAAGTCCATCTCTGCTTGACCATCCTTGTCCGTACAGCACAAGCATTTGTAACTCTACAGCTTTGTTTAAGCACTGACGCTCCTATACTTTTACATATCTAGTGGAGATTAAAATTCCACCTCAGGATCCTGGACTCTGCCCCGAGGATCATGGACAGGGGCAGTCCCTCAGTGTCTTCATCAATAAGCACGCAGATGGACAAGCATTAAGAGGTGTTCCCTGGGCTCAGACATGTACAGCTAGCTTGAGTCAAACTGGCTGTACTTCCTCAATTTAGGGTGTCCCTTTACGGCACTTGCCTAGCAACTGGTGATTCTCTTGAGAACCATTTTTATTGTCCTTCTGGAAATTTCATCTTGCCCTTTGATAGGGCTAGTATGTATTCTGTTTACTGTATATAAACAGTAAACATAGAATATTATTGTGATATTTAACTTGCTTGGCTTGATAGTAAGAGCTAAGGAAAACACACTTTTGGGTGTCTCTGGGTGGGTCTTGGGACCTGCTTTTAGTTACTTTTTTTTGCTTTTGGCAGAACTGGGGATTGAATTCAGACTCTTACGCTTGCCAGGGAAGCACTTATTCCACTGAGCCATCTCCCGGGCCCAGGAGGCCTGCTTTTAGGGGCTGTATCTGGCTCCTTCCCCTCTGGTTGTTCCCATTCTCTACTTCCTGATTTCCATGAGTGGAGCAGTTTTCCTCTGCCAAGCCCTTCTACCATGATGTTTCTGCCTTGGACTCAGCTAACCATGAAATGAAATCCTTGAAACTGTGAGCTAAAATAAACCTCTCCTTTAAGCTGCAGGTAGCAGATATTCTGTCCCAGAAATGGAAAGCTGACCAATGCACTGTACATCAGGGAATCCTGTAGGTAACTGCAAAAGTGTAAGCTTCTTAAATTTTTAGGGCAATGTGAAGAGTTCATTTCTATTACTTTAATTATTGTTTCTTTACAAGAGATAATGTGAAGACTCAGAAAGTTAAGTAACTTATCAAAGGTTAACGGAGAGTAAATGGCTTGAGCAGTAACTCAACCTAGCTGAAATGACTCTCTATACCATATTCCACACTGTGATTTCTTGTGATTGACACCAAAACACTGTCTTCACCAGGCTCAGCATTAGGCATTGATGAAAATAAGTTTCTGATGACCCTGGACTAAAGGATTTCTAAAAAAGAGGTAAAGCATTATTTCTAAGTATGTCTAGATGCTGTTTCTAGAGGAGACTGGTATATGAGTCTCTGGGTTGAATGGGCATCACACTAGTAGCTGAAGACCCAGCTAGAACAAAAAGGTAGAAGAAAGGTGAAGTTACCCCCTTCTCTGCTGCCACTGGACACCCTTCTCCTATAGCTGGCTGTCAGTACTGCAAATCTCCAGGTCTTTGCACACTAGAACTGGCACCAGGCTTCTTCTGCACTTTCAGGTCTTTGGCCTCTACACCAAGAGTTATAGCACCAGCTTTCCTGGTTCTAAGGCCTTCAGACTTGGACAGCTACACTCCCAGTTTCACTGGGTATCCATGAGGTAGAGGGTCTCTCTTGGGTCTTAGCCTCCATAACTGCGTGGGCCAATTCCCCTAATAAATTTCTCTCACATACCTATCTGTATATTTGTACTCATCTATCTATCTACAGATGATTCTATAAGCCCTTTGTCTCCTACATTCATAGATTCAATGAACTCCATGTTGAAAGTTTTTTTTTAAGAAAAAAAATTTTCAGTAGTGAACATGTAGTTTTTTTCTGCTTTTATTTTCTAGGCAGGAGCTGTGCCACTGAGTTATCTATCTCCCCAGTACCTTTGCTTTTATTTTCTAAACACTACATCATTTAGGTTATTAATTATATTAGGTATTTAATATAGCAATGAAGTATGCAAGAGGATTTATTGATGAGTCACAAATTTTGGTATCCGCGAGAGTCCTGGAACTAATCTTCCACAAATTGAAGAATGAGTTCTATGTCTCTGGAGAACTCTAATACAGAGATTCATATTGAGGACGAAATTCATTTTTTTTTTTTTCTGTCTTCTTGAGACAGGGTCTCACTATGCAGTTCAGGCTGGCCTCAAGCTCACTTTGTAGCTCAGGCTGGTCTCAAACTCACAACAATCCTCCTGCCTCAGCCTCCCGAGTGCTGGGATTATAGGCATGCGCCAGCACGCCGGGCCAAAATTCATTTTATGGATTAGACATCTGAAAGTGGAATATTCCAGATGTGGAGTAATTCATACTGCTGTGTAAAGTGCCTGGCCATGGACCAGAAGTTAGCATGGATCACAATGTAGTGTAGAGTGTTAAAAATATACTTGTCATCAGGGAAAAAAAAAAAAAAAATCACTAAGAAGAAAGAAAATATTCCCAAATTGTAACCAGGTGCTGTCTGATAAATCAAATATAGGAATGCAATGATGCTATGTGAGACAAGCTCAAGAGGTAGTTCAGTCATCCTGATACAGTGAAGTAAAACTCTCGACCTGAAATGGATGAGCTCATGTTCTCTAAAACCGAAGAATGAGTTTTAGGAACAAATGGAGGTTGCAGGTAAACCTTTATTGGAAAGAAAAGCTTTTATAGGAAAGGGACAGAAGGGGGACCCAAGCGGTTTGCCCTGGAAGCTGCCTCTTTCAGGTTATTTTTATAGGGCAAAACCATGCGGGGCTAAGGTAGAGAAGAAGAGGTCTTGCTTAGGTGGGTGTGGGGTGGGACAAATCTATGGTTAACCAATGGGATGGCAAGCGCCATTGCTCAGGTAAAGTTGGTTATGCCCAGGACCAAATGGGGAAGTGAGTCACAGAGTAAGCGGGCATGAATATGGGACAGGGTATCTTCCTATTGGTCTTTCCAGTGACCCAAGTGATCGATACTTATTAATCAATCAATCCCAGGTGCTACTCTTTAGCATTTGTTTGGCCTTTAGGTCTTCAGGTTTGGTTCACAGCAGGAGCGTCCATCCCTCCAATGGTTGTCTTTGTCTTCTGTGTTATCTCCTTTGAGGGCCTGGTCCTGTCTAACTGCCTATCTAATTTGGCTACCGGTAACAATCTCTATGAGGTAGTAAATAGACTTAAGTTTTGCAGGGAGGATAAAATAAATACTGCTGGGTCAGAATGTGTGGGGAAAGATAATGGGTCTTGAGTTGGGAAAGCAGATTGTGGGCATTTCACTGGCTTTGGAATTAGGTTGACTTAAGAAAAGAAATAGGGTTACAGAGGCAAGGGAGAGGGACAGAAAGGAGAGAGAAAACAGGAGAAAGAGAACACGGTATTAACATCTAACTATGGGCAAAAGATTTATGTCACCTCTTTCCCTTTGTTGGCTCAGCTCTAAAATGAAGATAATGACACTTGACCTTCCCAAGGGCCCTTAAGAGCCAGGCGTGGTGGCACAGGCCTGTAATCCCAGCACTAGGGAGGCTGAGGCAGGAGGATTGTTCTGAGTTTGAGACCAGCCTGAGCTACAAAGTGAGCTTAAGGCCAGCCTGAACTGCATAGTGAGACCCTGTCTCAAAAAAAAAAACAAAACACACACACAAAAATAAATAAATAAATAAATAAACAAATAAATAAAGGGCTCTTAGGTTAATTCAGGTGGCATACTGTTTACTATCTATGTTCAGCACATTCTAAAATTCATTATCCTTTCACTTTCTACCCAAGGAATATACTACACAAAGGTGAATTCAAGGTTCAAAAAAAACTACTTGAAAAAATCTTATAAGGGTAACTTTTAAGAAGAAAGGAACTTCTTAGTTTCAAACTACTCAGCTTGGCATGGACTGTGACTCCTGGGATAGCCCACTCTTCCTTCTGCACCATCCCTTCACTCCACTAACATGGTCCCAACTAGAGTCTCAGGAGAAGAGTGCCCATCCAGGTGTTCCCTTATTGGTCTGACTTGAGCCTATTCCGTTTTCTGCACAAAAGGACATGAAACAGAGTCTCAGTAGTTTATTGTAAAACTCAGTGAACAACAGAGCATCCCTGGATCCCTACCTCTGAGGGCTGGGGACAGTCCTTTCCAGTCATTCTACAGCGTTAGGGGGTTGGTCCCTTCCAGGGACAGCTGACAGCCTTATTTAGCCAACCAGCTGCTCTGAGATACACAGTGTCCCCAATGCTCAGAGTCTGGTGGATGATTCTTTTGTATCTGTGTAAGCAGCAATTGGAGAATTGATCAGCTCCTTTGATAGCCTCAGGGTGTTAAGGCTGCCTTTCAAATGCTGACCATGACAGTTATGAACCATTGTTTTAGGGAAAGGTCTGCTAGGCTATTATGTTTTTTTTGTTTTTTTCTTTTCAGTCATTTAGAACACAAACTTTACTTAAGTCACATCAGCACATTTATTAACTCCTGTTTGCTCAGTTTAAGGAAGGGTCTTGGGAAGACCCAAGACCCTTAAACGACCCCGATTTTTAAGTAAGTGGTAAGACTGGGCAGAAACAGGCTCACACAAAAATCATATAAATAAAGAACGTTATAGTACATAGCCCCTTGCTTCCCTGTCATACAGAAAGACAATTTTGATTCTTCAATTTTATTCCTGTGGTAATGAATGCTTGGAAGATGCTCAGGGGTAGAGGATATGGAGAAGGTACAACGTGCTGAGAAACTGCTGTCTGCTCCAACCGAACAAAAACAAAGCAAAACAAACCCCAAGGGATCGGACAGCACTCTAGCTCCAAAGTGTCATTCTGACAAGAGCGCATCACCGGGATGAACGCCAACGGTAGCTTTAAAAGGGGTTTTGCTTTGGGATGAATGATACGGCCTTGTGATTCGGCGATACAGAGGCCTGGTCCATATGGTAGCCTGGGGTCACATCCCGAGCCCATTTTTCAAGCACCATAAACCCAAAGAGCACAGAGATGTCCACGGGGTAGAGTCACAAAACGGGCTTCGATGGCCAGGCTCGGTCTCCCGTGCGGGCGGCGGTGCCCACGGCCCCGCGCTCGCCCCTAACACACGCTCCCCACTGGCCTGGAACTCGCCAGGCGAATGCGCCGAGGCGCGGAGGAGAAGGAAGAGGCGCCCCCGGAAGCAGCGGGAGCTCCGGGCGCCAGGGAGCGGCCGCAGCCCCGGCTCTGCGCAGCCCCCGGCTCGGGGCGGAGCGCGGGGACCCCTAGGGTGCGCGGTGGGCGCGGCGGCCGGTGTGGGGTCCGGGCGCGGGGGAGGACCGCACCGGAGCAGGGGGCGGGCGGAGGCCGGGGCTCCGAGGGCGGCGGAGCGGAGCCGGCGGGGCTGCACGCGGGGCGCGAGAGCCGGGCGGCGAGGCGGGCGCCGCGGGAGGCGGGCAGGGCCGGGGAGGGCGGGCGCCCCGGGCAGCGAGATGCAGACAATAGGGGACGCGGAGCCCGGGGCGGCTAGAGGAGCGGGAAGCCCGCGGGGCGGGCGGGGCCGGGGCGGGCACTGGGCGGGGCGCGCGGAGCTCCGGGGCCCGCGTCACCGGCGAGGCGGAGGGTGGGGCCGAGGGCGCGCGCGGCGCGGGCCGGCGGGCGGGGGTCGGCGGGGCCGCGCGCGCGCGCCCGGGGCTGCCTGTGAGTGTGCGGCTGGTCCTGCCTGTGCAGGCGGCGGAGGCGGCCGTTGCTCCAGACTCGCTGTCTGCCGGCGCGGAGATGTGGCCCCTGGTGGCGACGCTGCTGCTGGGCTCCTGGTGCTTTGGTGAGTGGCTCGGGCCGGGGCTGCGTCCCCCCCGCGGCCGCCCCCGCAGGCTGAGGGCTGCGCCCCTGCCCGGCCGGCGGCGCCCGGAGAGGATGGCCGGCGCGGGGTGCGGGAGCCCGGGGCGCCCGGGGCGCCCGGGGCGCGGACGCGGGAGGCCCTGCGGGTCGCCGAGCGCCCCCTTCTTTCCTCCCCTCTCCGCTCTCGTGTCTCCCCCGGGTGACGGCGGGCTCCCCTCCTTCACCGCGTCCACCCTCCACATGCAGCCGGGAGGAAGACTGGAGAGCGCGCAAGCCGTGCCGACGGGAACCGTGCAGGAAGGGGGCGAGGGCGGCCGCCGCCGCGGATCCCGATCTTACCTCTCTTCCTCTCAGTGCGGCCACGCATTTGGGATTAGGGAGGGAGAGTGGGAGGCCCCGGAGCCTGGCGATGCGGGTGCGCATTTGGGGGAAGTGGCCAGAAGGGGTTCTGCCCTGCAGCAGGAGCCGGGAGCAGGGGCCAAGAAGGACCCTGTTAAGTTTCCTTTTCGACCCAGCGTTAGCAGAGGAATCCTCTGCTGGTGCGTTCTGTTGCTGTTATTGTTGTTTTTAAGGCTAAAAATAAGCTTCCTGAAAACTCTTTCTCCTGACCCTCCGCACCGCATCAAGCACTTACGTACGTTCCAAATTGTAGGTTGAAGTTTTCCTACTTTATCTGGGTAAACTGCTTTAAGAGTTACCTACATTTCGCCCGAAATATGAAGATAGTACCAACATACAGACAGTAGAGTGGGATTCCCAGTAGTGTCTTTTGACACCAACACACCCGCCCCCCCATGCTTTCAGAATCCATTTCTCTTTTTAAAAACATGTGTTCTGTAAAAAACGAAAAAAATAAGACTTTTCGTGATGTCACACCTAGTATCCGCTGAGCCTTTTGTGAACTTTTTGCAATTTTTAAAATAGGAGGAGTAACAGCAATTGTTAAATGTATCCAGAATGCTAAATTAATTCCATTTTGAACCGATTGCTAACCATACCTGGCGTGCCACATTCGAAAGGCTTGGGTGCTGGAGCTGTCAGGGATATCAAGTCCCTGCTCAGCACTTTCCCCTCCCCAAATATCCTGGCTACTGTGAGCTGTTAATAGTCATGATTTCTGCAATTTAAATAGTTGCTATTAGGTGTTTCCTGTCACAACCTTTGATAAGCTTTGGGCCATTGATATCACTATACTTAAAAATGTTTCTGCTCTCAAATACCTGTTGTATAATCAGCCTTCGTGTTGAACCATATATAGATTTGCAGTAAAATGTTAGTTATTAGTTCTGGCCATTGACGTCAAAGCTTGTTTGAAGAGTACTAGAGTGCAAGCCATGCACTGTTTTTAAGAACGGGGGTCCTATTTTCAAGTCGATTAAAAAGAACTATTGGAATCAAACTGGGAGGTAGAAATTCTGGTAGGCCTTCTTATAGTTAAAATCGTGTTTAATTAACACTCATTTTCATACAATATTAATGCATTCAAATACCTACAGTTGTAAAATTCAAAATTTGTAATGTTTTATTGTACTTATTAATATTAGCTTGAAAAAAATACTGGCAGCATGCATTTGAGTTAAAATGTTGAATATAAACAAGAACGGATAGTGTTTGTCTTAAGGTAAAATGAATCTTTGGGTTTATATAGGTTCAAAGGAATATAATACTACAAATCATATTAAAAGTAGTAATCCAAAAGGTTTGGAAGGCTGTAACTAGAATCTAGAGTAAGAAAATCCAGGATTTGTATGCTAATTTGTACTGAAGTTTGATTTTTCTTTCAGTTTCATTTGTAATGAAACAAGTAAATGGGACAATTTCTCAGTAACTTATAGTTTCAATGATCTTTGAGGTAAAAGAAGTTAACTGGAATACCCCTTTCAGCCAATTAAAGGCAGACTGCAGCCCCCGTAGTGGCTATAAGATACAGGGTGAATTACTCTGCAGCTCCAATGTGTCTAGACATCAACTGTTTCATGAGTGTGTACAAACTAGTAAATACTGTCTTAAATAAATAATGCCCATGATATATATGAAGTTTCTTTTTAATTATTGCATGACTTTTTCTTTGCTCAATGTGATTTTAAAACCAGGAATACTCATACCCACAGATTTTAATTTTTTTATTGTTTAAGTTTCATAGTACTGTAATTTGCATCACTTAAATGAAAATGTTTTCTTTCTCCTTGAGCATATTATTTTTAAGTGTATATTGTCATTTTAAGGAAATAACCATCTACTGGAGAGTCCTTATTCACTGCCCATACCCCAACAAGTCCAGAAGCAATATGTTAAAGCAAGCATTTCATTAAAAGCCACCATGAAGACACTTGTTCATGCTATACTCTGTGTTTTGGCAGCTGTCATATTTTTGCCACCGAGGTAATGGAGAGTTGGAAGGCTAGGATCTAAAGACAGAAAATAGGTACCCCCTAAATCTAATAACCATTTATTTTATGAAAAACTAAGTTTGCATTCCTTCTTATAAATTTAGCTGTAGACAGTGAAGCATTGTTTTTGCAGTAATGTTCTTAATTAATGACATAATTTTCAGAGAACCATCTTACCTCTCTTTGTATTTTAGGGTTTTGTTGTCATATCTTTTTATACAGGAGAAAAAAAGTCTATATTTTTATATCCTATGTTTCAGCTTAGTATAGAGCTCCCTTGGGTTATCATAAGTTACTTTCACTTTGTATACTAGTGCAGACAGTCTGTGATAAAAGAATGGTAGTGTTGTGTCAATTATACCAAACTCACTGCAGCACTAAAGTAAAAATTAAAACAAAGCACCTAGGAAATTAGATTCTGATACAGCATACTTAGACTAAGGCCACAGAAACTAGTCCATCTTTGTGGTTAAGTGGAGTTGAAGCAGGAGATAGTAGCTCTGCTGTCCTGTTTCATTCCAAATCCATGGAGTAGTCATACAAGACTCAGAATGTAGTCAATTCCAAGATTTGAGATTTATTTAGCATAGGAGAATTAGTGTCACTGATAGGATAAAACATAAAGCAAAAGGCTTGGCAAGTGCAAGGACTGTCCAGTCGTTTTATTTTTCATGTTCAGCAATTATGGAGCCATGTTACACTCTTAAGGCTTTTTAGAGCTCTCTTGGGCTTATAGACAAATTTCAGACTATACATGTCTTAATAATTTACAATGCACTTTATAGAAAGTGGAGATTTTTTGTTTGTTTTTATCCCTCAGTGGTATTTAATGTACTCGAAGTTCTTGGTAAGGCCATAATACTGGTTGGTACTGAATTTAAATTGCCATGTCACAATTCCAGGTAACTATTTCCATTCTCATACATCACTTTTCAATCTAGTACAGGCGCTGTTTTGAGTGAGAACTAAGTTGCCCGTGGACACAGCACTCTACCCTATACCTTTATTTTATCTTATTTTTTTATTCAATTTTATTTTTATTTTGAAGAGTAAAAACAGCAAAAACAAGTAGAAAAAAAGACAAAAACAGTAACATACAACAATACATTTGTTACAGATTTTCAAAACAGGAATAGCTAATTAACAATGGTTATATTATCTATTTTTATCAAATCTGGTCAGATTAGCAGATATAGTTATGCAAGATTGCACAAAGAATTGAGTATTAATGTTTACTGTCAAGAAATCTTTTATCTTTTCAGAAAAAAATTATTGTGAAGATAGTATAATAATTGATAAGACATTAGAAACAGTACACATTTGAAGACCAAATGAGAGGTATTCAACCATGGCTTTTGTATTACATGTTGCTGTCCACCATGTAGTTGCTCAAATTTCAGATATCAGCATATGGAGTTAGTCAAGGTGAAAATTCTAAACATTAACTGCTACTTTCACGAAACTAATGGAAATGATTAGTACAATCATCTCAGCCCATACCTTTATTTTAGTGTTCACTGAGAAGAAGTGTGACTGGCTCCTACTTTTTGTCCCTCACCTTATTATCTGAGCTTTCAGGTCTTCATGCTAACAGGTAGTTTTGAGGGCAGTGGGGTAGGATTCAGTTGGGGCAGGTATCTTTATGGATTCTCAACCATTCCTGACCACTCCTGAGCAGAAAAGTAACTTCTTGTCCACTGTAGACAACAGTTGCATGTGTTGGTCCCTCAGCTGCCTTCCTACTATTACTGAGCGAACCTATAATAGCTTATGTGACCTTCTTTCCATTCTCTGCCCACCTAGTATCCAAAGTATTCCGTGTCCCCTTTCCAGGGGAAAGGCTACCTGTTGTACACCGTTCTCTGACTTCCAGCATCTTGGAGACTTGCTCAGTCAGCCTGATTCTTCAGTCTTGCACCCTAGATCTTGCCATCTGGGGACTCCTTCCCCTTAGCTTGCACCCATGATTTAGTGTTATCCCCTCTTAGAGAAGAAAACCAATCCAAGAAGAATTAAAATATCCTTGACCTTATTTATCTCTGTCTCCATGCTTTGAGTTGTTTCTCTTTATGTTATATTACCATGGAAGATTTATTGAAAGAGAATCACTATTGTTTTTCCCTCTCTCGTTCACTAGGAGAATCTGTGTCTGATTCTCCTAGTCTACCGACATGATTGTTAACGAAGAAACTAATGATTTAGAATTTTACATCCAGTGACCATTTTTACTTATCCCACTTAATACATATTTTACCCATATTAAGACTCTTCCTGCCGTGTTGGCCCTACCTACCCCTGGATTGAAACTAGGTTTGGTGACGTGCAGCTGTAATCCCAGCTCTTGGGAGGCTGAACACAGACAGATCACTACGAATCCAATCTATGTAGTGAGACCCTGTAGACCTTGTAGACCCTTATTAAAATACACACACACACACACACACACACACACACACACACATTCAAGATTCTTCCTTGGTATAAATATGGAATTCTTTTTTGCCTCTCATTCTATCACTTCTTTTCATTCCTTGCTTGTTACCATTTAGCATTATATTGCCATTTGCTACATTGGCGTTCCCCAAGATTTTATTCTCTGCTACCTTCTGTATTTGCTTCTCAGGGACTGTCTAGTCAGTGTACTTTTTTTCATGATTTCAACTACCAGGTACATTTTTGGAGGGATTCCCAAGTCTTTCTAACTCGCTTCTTAAATCCAAAATCGTTTATTTAAAGATCTACTAGACAGCTCCTCTTCACTGCACAGTAGGTACTTTAATGCACAGACTATTGAATATTAAATGGGTATTCCCCCAAATCTCTTCTCTATAATTCATATACAGCCTGACTAGTTCCCCATACTATTTCGGTTACATTTTTAATTATTTTCTTTTTGGTCTGCTTCACCTCTTTTTTTTTTTTTTTTTTTTTTTTTTTCTTTTTCCTTTTCTTTTTTGTTTTTTTTTTTTTTTTTGCTTCACCTCTTACCTTTGAATTTTTGTGGATTTTACTTCTTTGATTTTTATTGTCTACCCTTGTTCACCTGGCTCTCAGTGGGCCTTTCTTTCCTCCATTCCTGCCCTTGGCTGACCTTTCCCACTGCTCTGAATGGCTTTTTTTAATGAATAATTCTAAATGTTTGGTTGTGTAGGTTGCCAAGTGTAAACATCTTATAACATTCAGGGAAACATTTATATATTTTTAAATTATCTTTACAGCTTCCTTTTCTAGTTCTCACCTACAACAGTTTCATTTCCTTCATTCCTTTTAATCATCTTACTTATTCTACCTAGAAGACAAGGTCTTTCCCAGAACAGTCTTACTAATCTTTTAAGACCCAGTTTTAATATTACCCTCTAGATAGGCTCATCTTCTTTTCTTATGGAACCTTTCCATCTAAGTATGTACCTGACAGGAGATTTTCCATTAAATATGTAGTCTCATGATTCCATATTTGGGTCTGTAGAATTGAGAAGAAGTGAAATACCAAAGAGTGAATCTTTTCCCATATGACTTAAATTTTACTTTTTTGAAATTTGTACTTTATACTCTTTATCTGCATAAAGTATTATATATCCTACCCTGTGGACCCTTGGAATGATCCTTCTGCTACCAAATTAAGACATTGTCCTACCTTTGAGATTAATGAAGAGGTTAGTTAAAATAATAATGATAATTTTGTAATAGGAGTAGTAATAGCTCTTGAACAGGGTCAGTGAGAACAGTAAAAAGGGGACAGAGACATTTGGGTGGTGGAAGGGATGTGGGGACAGACATGAGCATCTCAATGGGGCTTTGGCAGGAAGAGGAAAAATTAACAGACTGCAGCTGCTGGTTTGTTGAGCAGTACTATGTATGTGAAATCTTAACAAAATCTCAGAAATAGATGCCATCACTGTTCTCATTTTGTAGGTGAGGATACTTAGGTACAGACGTGAAATAACTAGCATAAAGTTTAGTAACTAAAGCACTTGAACTGAGTATTTTTTTTTAAACTGAGTCTTGAACTAGGATCCTTTTCCAGAGTATACTCATAAATACCACACTTTCTGTACCCCGAGCGAAGGTTGAGGACCTGTGTAGGCTGAAAAACAGCTTGTGCTAAGGCTTGGAGATGAGATTGATTTGAATATTCATTGTGCTGAAAGGTTGTTATGGATGGGCCAGCTTAGCTGGGAAATGAAGAAGTACAGGAGGTGAGGCTGGAAAAGATTTGAAGGACCTTGTTTGTCTTCTCTGCTAATGCACTTAGAATTGAGCCTGAGAGGCGGGGAGGGTGTTGTTAAAATATATTAGTCAAAGGAGAGTGCATTTGCATTGAGAACAGTTATTTTGAGAACTGTGGAAAAGATACTGGAGCTAGGATGGAGAAATATTGAAGATGGAAGTAGGAAGCCAATTATCAGGAGGAGGAGGGTGGGGCCTAGCCTTAGTTCAAGAGAGAAAGGTTGAGTGTGTCATTCACTCATTCAGCATGTACTGGATATAGGAAGTATTCCAGAGGTTGAGCCTACCAAGAATTTTCCATGACTGAGAAGAGGGAAGAATCCAGCATGATCCCTAGGCCCAAGTCTGGTGACTGTTGTGTAATACAAAACACTGAGGAGGTAAGGATTTGAAAGAGTATAAACAGCTCTAGTTTTCAATGTAGGTGAACCTGAAAGAGCGCAGGAATGCTCCTCCTGTAAGCTGGTAGGCCTTGAATGGCGAGAGAGCAGGTTGCTTCCTTTGCATTTCACTTCCTGTAGGGCTTCTCTCATTTGTTTGGGGACCGAATCTTTGTCCCTTGCATTCCTGTAGGCCCTAGAAGTTAGTTTACTTAAGTTAATTATTTGGGCCATCATCAGCTCGCTTAAGCCCTGACTTTCAGTGTACTTGAAGTGTGCGCACTCTGTTTAACTTCTGTCTCCCGGCCTCTGAGAGGGTTGAGTAGGTTTTGGACAGGTTGGCAGTGAAGTTGCCTTTAACAGATGGTCGATTGCCCAAGATCTACAAATTAGGAAAAAGGTGGGGGCCTAGTTCAGTAAAAGAAAAAGTACACAGGTAGTCAAAACCCTGAGAAAGCTGAAAGTGATAGGCATGCTTGTAATCCCAGCACTCAGGAGGTTGGGGTAGGATTGCCACAAGTTCAAGGCCAGCCTCAGGCATAGTGAATTCAAAGCCAGTGTGAGAGAACCTTTCTCCTAAAATAAAACAGGAACTGTTGTTTGGTCAGAGGGTGTGTCTGTGAAGCCCTTAACACCCATTCCATGGGAGCTAAGGAATAGATTTCAGGAAAGCAAGCTGGTGGGAGGTAGGGGTAGAAAGGAGGTGGAAATCCCTCATCAAGAGCAACCAATCATGGAGGCCTAGGAACAAGAGCAAGACAGGATGAGGAGCTGCCTGCTGCTTCCGGAACTATAGAGGTGTTGGGCCAGAGAGGAAACCAGGTGCATTGGTGTTCTACTAGGCATCGCTGAGGCAGGCAACAGCTGGAGGGGTGAATTAATTGGGAAAGGGTGAAGGCCAGGCGCAAAGATTTAAAGACTGGGTTGAGTTGCTGGCAAAGAAATGCACATAGCTATTACCTTAGCATGTGAGGAAGGAGAGGCTAATGGGATTTTTTAAAGTTGATCAATACTCAAGAATTTCTAAGACATTTAAAAATGCCTCTCAAATGGAATAAGGGGATGTGGAGAGTGATCATCAGTTTTCAAAAGTGCTTGAGAGAGGTGGGTGGGTGGCAGCAGAAGAGGAAGCCAGCTTTCAGGTGAAAGGACCCATTTCTGAGTAGGAAGTGGGAGGAAAGCAGTGTGGACAGTCAGGCCCAGGGAAGCTTGTAGGTGGAAGTGTGGAAACGTGTGGCTTCTTTAAGGAGTCGATTTAAATTAAGTCAGGAGAGAGGACTTTTTGGAGCATGTAGAATAAGTGGTGAAGGCAGGGAGGTTGAAGAGTTGTTAAAAAGGAGAGAAAATTTAAACAGAACTTGTGAAAAGATAAAAAAAAAAAAAAAATCAAGGCCGGGTAGGAACTGTGACAATTTTCTCTTGTTCCCTAGCAGCTACATGAATTTTGTTATGAATCTGTAAGAGTGATCACTCTTTTGCACATGCACTGCCCATGCACTTGTTCATACGCTTCCACCTTTGTCCTCTGTGAACTACTTGTCATTCACCATAAGGAAATTATAGGTTCCTCCTACAGGTAATTCTGGCATTTTTGACATCATTAGTATCTTCTATCAAGTCATTCCTAATATGTGTTAGTTGCGTGTGCAAAATTTTTTTTTTTTTTTTTTTTTTTTTTGTCTTTTTGAGACAGGGTCTCGCTATGCAGTTCAGGCTGGCTTTAAGCTCACTTTGTAGCTCAGGCTGGTCTCGAACTCACAACAATCCTCCTGCCTCAGCCTCCCAAGTGCTGGGATTACAGGCATGCGCCACCACGCCCGGCTTGTGTGTGCAAAATTTTTGAGCTGGCCTTGCTTAGAAGAGGTCAGGCCTCTTTTCCAATGACGTGGCCATCGTCAGGACTTCGATAGAACATGGTTTCCTTGATGGTCTATTTTCTTTTTTTTTTTTTTTTTTTTTTTTCTCAGTACTGGGGATTAAACTCATAACTTTGTGCCTTCCAGGCCAGTGTTTAAGCCACTGAGCTATCTCCCCAGTCCTTGGCGGTCTATTTTCATCGACGTCATAAGGTCCAATAAAATTGTTGGCATCTGATACATTTTTTTGCTGTTTTATTTGCTAATTTATCTGTTACTCTTACATTACTCTTGATTAAATTTTTTACTGTCTGATTTAGATTGCCATACCTTATTTACTCAGGAGTTTGTTACTCATGTTAATTATGTTCTCTTATTTGCTTTGTATATTTTCTATCTTTTCTTCACTTTGCTATTTCTTGGAAGGCAACAGACAAAAGAGAAAAAACACAGATTAGATAATTTTACTCTCTACTAGTTTTTTATTCACATTTACAGAGGACAGAGTTACAGTTAGCATCTGGAATGTTATTTTGGGGCTACCTTTATTTATTAATTATCATGTACTAATCATAGATCATCCAGGTTAGTTTATACTTTAAGTTTTACTGCCAGCATTTATTCTAGTTAAATTGCTTACAGTAGAAGCAATGTTTTTATTAAAAGAAATAATGCATTGAAATTAGTTCTTTTCTGTGTTCTTCAGAAAATCTACTTTCTGGATGTAAGTTATAAAATTAGGAGGTTTTTAGTAATCACTTAAATTACTTATCCAGAACTTTCTCAGAAATTTTATACAATCTCCTAATTTCTTACTTGCATCTTTTAACTAAAGAAAAATTATTAAAACGTTCTTATAATTTTTAAATGATTCATACAAATATCAAACGGACACATGCCAAAATTTTTCTTTCACTCATTAATTAAAGAGCAAACCAGCATGAAGGCAGAACCCAATTAAAGGAAAATTGGAAGAGCACACACATTTATAGGCGAGCAAGAGTGTTGAAATGAATTTGCTGGTAGATGCAAAATTGGTCAATGTGCTCAAGTCAGTAAAATACATGAATTTTTAAATTCTATCTTCCTCTAGATGGAAGTAGCATAAACAAAACTTACTTGCATCTCTTTGGACATGTCATGTACATTGTCATCAGATACCCACAATTCACAAAGTTGTGCGATAGCCCGGTCAGTGGTAGGTACAGATGATCCAAAGGACATGTTAGTGCTCAGCGCTCTGCCAAAGCATAACAGAATCCATAAGAATCATGCTGTTTTCAGACGCGTGCCTTTCTTTGGGTCTGTCAGCACCCTTTTGTTCTTGCCTTGTTTGCTATATTTCTTCCCCTTAGTGCTTCTTTCTCAGGGGAAATAATTCACAACTGGAAGATTTTGAAGAATGCAATCAGAAGTCCAGGTTTTGCCTGGGGCTTCCTAATATTTGGGTAGAAATGTTGAGAGCTGGAAAGAGGTAAGCTGTGGATGTCCACAAGCTTAATTCAGATGGCAGATTCCCAGAAGTCTAACCATTGGAAGCAGGGAGCAGAGGCCCAGGTTTTTACATTAAAATGGTATATTATGTAGTTTCTATAACAGGGCCCTATGTTTTAGTAGTCTGTCATTGTTTGGCAAGCACTTACCTGTATATTTTCTCCTTTTGATGCTCACCATAGTACCCAGTGGTCATTTTTGATTCTCTTAGAGAGTAAACAAAGCAAAGCAAAGAGAGTTCTTAAGGTTGTGTACCAAAACATACTCAGATTTTTGAACACCATCCGGGTTGTAGTCCACTATGCATTCTTGTATTCAATTTTATAGGTATTTATTGACTAATTAATTAGAATAGTACCATTTCATGTGCTTGATTTTTTATTTATTTATTTATTTTTTTGTATTCATCTAATACAGATGGAAGAAACCTTGAGGATGAACTATTAACAACTTCGATATTTTCTTTATGTTTGTTAGTGGTCTTATTTTTGAGGAAAAGTCAACCACTCTCTACTTAGGTAAAAGCTGATAAATAGGTGAAGATTATCGGTGCCAACGTCCGTTCTTCCATGTCCTTATACAGTTTAGTTGAATGATGCATGGTTACGTTCACCTCGTGAGCGCTTTTGTGCATTGCGGCTGTTCGTGCTTTCTACCACCGAGAAGAGTTGCGAGAATATACCCCACTCGTGAGCTGTATCTGCTCTTGCTTTCAGCTTGTTTCCCGGCTTTTTGAGTGGTTTCTGGTTTCCTAGAAGAATTACCTGTAGTGTCCATTTGGAAATTATTGTTTGTAGACTGAAAGAAATGTGGAGGTTGGAAAATGCCATTCAGTTGGATGTAATACTTGATAAGAGTTACATGCAAAATATCTATTGCTGTCTGTATTTTACAATGGAAAAATTGCCACAGAATGTTTTTCTTATTGATATCCTATGACTTTCCATCCTGGTGGAAAGATAGGATTTGAGTCATCCGATTTACTTTGTATATTAAAGGGCAATAGAGGTAGCTACATTTTTGGAAATGCTGCACAAAGGCAGAGATAAAATTTGTATTAGTCTGGCACATTCTATCTGGAAGTATATAGAAGTTGAGACTGACTATAATACTTGATTTGATTTTCTGTTCAAAAGTTTGCCATGGTAAGGGCAATATTTTTTTACAAATAACACTAAGCTGAAAGATTTCTTCAGAACTTTACATATGTGCATATTATACCCACATGTTCCAACACAACTGCTAAATTTATTCCCAAGTTGTATGGTAATGATGGTAATGTATATTCTGTGTTATCCTAAATGAGTAAAACAAAGTTATACTGTTGTCTACCAGTTGTGCAAGTTGATGGTAAATTTTTTTTTTTTCGGTTTCTCATTTATCTGGTCTTCCCATTGTTTGTGGATTATAAATGAACACTTCACGCATTGTTCTGCATCTTAAGAATTTATAATATACCTAAGATATATGGCACACAGTTTTATAACTAAATAAATTTTTTCTTTTCCAGGTTCAGCTCAACTCCTGTTAAATAAGACCAAATTCATAGAATATACCATTTGTAATAAAACTGTTGTCATTCCGTGCTTTGTTATTAATGTTGGGGCACAAAGCACAGAAGAAATGTATGTAAAGTGGAAGTTTAATGGCACATATATTTTCAACTATGATGGACATCAAAATAATTCTGCTGCAAACCCGAACTTTTCGAGCGCAAAAATTGAAGTCACTAAATTACTAAAAGGCGACGCCTCTTTGAAGATGAGTAAGGATGACATTAAAGTAGGAAACTACACATGTGAAGTGACAGAACTGATCAGAGAAGGAGAGACCATTGTAGAAGTAAAGCACCGCGTGGGTAAGTCTGCAGGGTGATTGTAATCTGCCTCTTTTGGGTAAGTCTGCAGGATGATTGTAATCTGCCTCTTGAAACTCACTTTGGAACTTAACAGCTGTGGTGGGAATGTTGGGGAGGGGAGCCTTTAGTGAGTGACTAGGTCAGTAAGAGGGCTGTGGCATTCCCTGAGGGAATGGGTCTTGTGGCGAATAGGGTGTTAGAAAACCAATCTGCTCCTCAGGCTTTTGGTGTCTCACTCATGTTCACTTTCCATTCCATCCTTTCACCATGTTACGACACAATGCAGAATCCTCACCAGAAATGGAGCAAATGCTGACACTATGCTCTTAAGCTGCACAGCTATAGGAGCATAAAGCAAAATAAGGCTCTTTTCTTTAAAACACTCAGCCTCAGGTATTCTGTTATAGCTGCAGAAAACAGAGTATGGGACTAAAACTTCTATAAAAGATTCCTCTTTATTTTTCTTGTTCTACCCGACCATGTTACATCATGGGCAAAATAGGACTAGAAATGCTTTTGAGCTCCCAAAACAGGCTGTAACAATAAATGTTGATAAAATGTTTAACAGCTTTAAGATCATGACTTGTATCTTATTTACTCTTCTAATTGCTGTACAGCTCATTTAAGGCTTGTTCATATAAATATTGTGTGGTTTTCAAATTCTTGGTCTGAGGACTGCAATGTGCTATTTGAGTGATTGATGCTGGGGTTAGTTCTATATTTCTGTCTGCTGCTATCAGAAGTACTTGCTTTAATGCAATTAATTTCTGAGCTTCTTTCTAGTCAGCTAACCTAGTTTTGTTTGTTTAGTTTTGGTTTGTAACATACTTTGGGTAGCATTTGGCAGAAATCATCCATGTCCCCTCTACAAAGGAAAAAAAAAAAAAAGAATCATGAGAATAAAGATCAGGTTATCAGGGATGATTCCTGGAGGTTGTTTGTACTCTTTCTTGCTTTGATGTGCTTTCCTTTCAAAATATGGGGGAACTCAGGATCCAACTGAGCTGAACTGAGTTCAGGCTTGTTTATGGCATGGTGTCTACCCGGTTGTTGCAGACTTGGGGTAGTGAGCTGTTCTGTAGTAACTTACTATTCATTTATTTGATTTTGAGTATCCTTTTCTGTTTGTTGCTGTGCTGCGGGGTTTCATTAACCACACTGAAGGTCCTTTAAATTTTCTGTTGTTAATCACCAGGCCTATTATTGATCTTGACATTGGCTACACTTTGAGAACTTCTGTTCTAGGTGGCATGAAAGTTCATTGAATCCAGTAGCTTCTTTCTGTTCTTCTAGCTTTTATCATTTAAAAAATGTATGTTACCAAATTGGGAATAAGTGTTCAGTTTGATGAACTATTTTGACATTGCCTAGGATTTGGCATCAGGAGACCGAAATTACATATGCTACTTAGCAACTTACTATTCATTTATTTGATTTTGAGAAGTTAGTTCTCTGGGTCCAAGTTGCCTTATTCCTGAAGTGGGAAAGAAATGCATACTTGCTGTCAGGCATTCAACAGAACCTAGTGATCATCAAATGGGAATCCATATGTAGGTCTTATGTTACTTATTTTACCAGGAGTTTATTTTCTGAGATAACCAGTTGCTAATACGTGCCTGGATTGTGGTGAGTGAGGTTTGGGTGCATGAATGGGTAGGTGGCCAGAAATCTCACTTGCTTCATTGTTTTTACACTGCTGATAACTGGGGCTAAGAGCTCTCCTTTTAAGTGTGCCTACTTCAAGAGGGTTCTTCTTAGTCCTATGCACTAGGAGTGCCTTGAGGCAGCTCATGTAAGCCCAGTTAGATTTTTCCAAGAGAAGGTATAGTTTATGGGAAAGAAAAAAGCCAATCATGAGAAACAGTAATTTTGGATATAATGTAGGTCACTGAGAGGAAAACTGATACATGTAAGAGATTTAAAAGGACAGAAGATGGGATAAAGATGGAAATAGCACCAGTTTCTGAAGTGATGGTCATTTATACTTTGTGTGTGATTGCATTATATTCCTATGTTTTCAAACTACAGAAATGTAAGGTAGCCTTGCTTTGGGGGCCTTTAAAGTAAGGAAACATTACTATATTGTAGTGAATGTAGAAAATGGTACCAGGGGCTTGATACATTTGGGTTTACACCCAGATTTGATTTTATTTTTTTGAAATAATTATTGCTTCTCTGGAAGGTTCACAGGTAGATTTGTATACCCTTCATCCACTGATCCCCAATGTTATCATGTCAGATGACTATCGCAGAGTTTCAAGGCGGAAGCGTGCACAATGTTCCGTGTGTATTTGTGTAACTACCACTGCACCAGTATACAGACCTATTCTGAGAGTAGGAACATCTCCCTTACACTAACTCTTCATAGTCACCAACCCCTTCAGCTGTTTCCTACCCGGCAAGCACTGATTTGTCCTCCTTATCCAAACTTTTGCCATTTCAATAAAATCATATGTACTAAATCATACATTAGGTGACTTTTTGAGGTGCACTTTTTCATTCAATGCCCAGGTTGTTGGATGTATCAATAATTAGATATTTGTTTTTATTCACTCTTTTTTTTAAATTGAGTAATAGTCCATGTCAGAGTTTATTACAATCTGCTAAATCATTTATGTATTGAAAGAGATTGTGGTCATTTCTAGTTTTACACTAGTACAAATGAAGCTACAATGAATAGTTGTATTATTTAGCTATACTTGCCATTTCTCTTGGACCCTTTGATTGGGTTATGTCATAAGTATATGCTTAGTTTTTAAAGAAACTGCAATGTTTTCCAGAGTAGCTCTTCCATTTTCCAATTTCATCAGTAATGTAAAGAGTAATCTTGTCTCTCCATATCCTGCAATGATCTGGTGCTACTACCTTGCAACCATTGGGCTGGTGGAAAATAGCAATAAAATATTCCTGTGAATGAAGAGATTAAGTGGGACAGGATTGTTATTGTGGAATTCATATTTATTACAATAATGACTTTTGCCCATCATAATCTTTGAGGATTTAGTCAATAGACACCATACATGTTTTGTATTTTTTTCCATATATAGGATAAATGACATAGAAAATGCCCAATAGGGGCCAGGGAGATGGCTCAGTGGAATAAGCACCTCACTGGCAAGCGCAAGGGCCTGAGTTCAATTGCCAGAAACACAAAATAAAATAAATAGAAAACGCCCAATAGAAAATTGATTTTCACTTAACAGAATGTAAGTCCTGGTGGCTATTTGTTGTATGCTTCTTTGGAGTACCAGGACTGAATACATGGTAACATTCTAACACATGATTTAATATACTCATTGTGCAAGTTTGTAATATAGCACTATGGAGAAAGTACAGGACCTGAACTTAGAAGAGTGTTTTTCTATACATCATTTTCTAGCTTATGAAAACATAGGTGAGAACATCTAGCTGGTCCTTAGCATATTTGCCAGTCAAATGAGGGAACCTCCCTATGACAGGAATGTGGGAGTCATGACTAAATTAGCATTTCTCTTAACAAAGATTTACCGAGAAGCTCCTGTGTGTCAAGCACTATGCGAGGCGCTGGATTCAGCAAGAACTAAGATGTTATGCGTGTCCAAGGAAATGGTTGCATTATCACTAAGAAGATAAAAGTGACCTCAGGTTTACACCAGATGCTGATGCAGATCATGTCCTGTGTTCTAGGAGCTCTAGGACACAGGTACAACTCTTAGGATTTAATGCATGGGGAAGCAACAGAAATTGAAGATGCTAACTTAGACCAGTGGTCTAAGTTAAAACTATTATAGTATATAGTCCCTGTTACATCTTGTAAATGGTCAAATACTAACTATAAATGATAACATTGGTAAAATTAGTTATTATTTCTGTACTTAGAGGCTTAAAGTTTATACTAAGAGTGTAAGCTGTTAGGATTTTATTTAAAAATAGTTCAAGGGCTGAGAGTGTAGCTCTCTGGAAGAGGAGTATGATGGAGAGGTGTCAGACATGCTCCAGGGAAATAAATGGTAATACCCTTGGATTACCTTTCTTAATCCTGAGATGGAAAGATGTCTGATGCTCTCTTTAGTCCAATTGGTTGTTATTTTATTTTCATAGCACCACAGGTATTCAGAGCTCAGTGGGATCTGAGAGAAGTGTCCTGTGTCGTGCCCTTCTTGAGGAAAGAGTTAACCTCACCTGGCGGCACTAACCTTAACAAGTCAGTGGACATGTAAACGGTTTTATCTAAAACACTGTGTTTTCCTCCCTTATTTCAGTTGATTCTCAAATGTCCACTTATATGATTCTCAGGTATTCCCACCATAGCAAATTAGAAAGATAAGTTGCTAGTGTCAGTATCAGAGCTCACCCTCAGCAAAGATCTGCGGCGGTGATTTTTAAAACAGAGAATTCTGGGTATGCTGCCTATTCCCCATTCTTAGCAAAGGGAACATGGGAAACTCTTGCTGTGATAATGAGAAGGGAGACACTGTGAAGCTTGAGTAAATCCCAGGTGATTGTTAAGCTCCACTTGAGTCACTGAGACAGTAATTTTTTTTCTGTATAACCTGAGTCTCTCTTATTGAGATGTTCTCTTTCATTTCTCATTCTTTCTCCATAGAATCTTGTAGTCATTGAGTTCTCACCTCGTCTGTCTTGCTGTCTGAAATCAAGTTACTTCTTGATTTGGCCCCACTTGTTTGGTGATTCTGACGTTTAACCTAAAGGATGGCAGGTGAAGATCCTCTTACCTCCCAAAGATCTGTCTGTCAGCTGGCTTCCGTTCTTCTTTCTCTCGAGCCAGGGCTTGCTATCCTATAATTTTTCAGGCTCACAGAGTGCTGTAGTATTTTTTCCCATGTCTGTTCTCTAGTGTAAAGATCGCTGATTTTTTAAATCATTGCAGTTGCCGGGTTCCCTGTCGTGATCATCTTCCTTTGGAGCACTTCCCAGTGACATCATGAATATGATGAGTAAAACTAACTCAACACATCATTCTATTTGTTGGTCACCTGCTCCTCCTGCTGAGGATGATTGCTGCCATGCTTCTCTTTTCTAATATAATTCACATTTGGCAGAGAGGATTGTTTTGTTAAGACAGGGTCTCACTATGCTGTCCAGGCTGGCCTCGAACTCATGATGGCTCTGCCTCTCGTGTGCTGGCATTGCAGGCATGTGCCCCCACACCAGCCTGCCAGAGCTTTCTGACAGGGCCCACATCCTTGTGATCCATTGTTCACGTGACTGAGAGATTTTTAAATGGGTCAGGCCATTTTTCCTTCTCCTATTTGAGGCTTCCATTTTCTTGTAATTGCTCTTAAAATAGAATCCAAACTCTGCTAACAACCGGCTAAGACCCAACGTGATCTTATCTCCAAAAAACCCTTGGATCTGATTTTCTGTCACTGAATTCTAGCTACAGTGAGCATAATTTAGCTCCTTGAACTTGGTTCCTTTCTCATTTTCCTTCCCTGACTTTATGTGGCCATCTAAGTATTAGTCCCTTCCCTGACTTTATGTGGCCATCTAAGTCTCCCTGGAAACCTTTCCTTATTGTCCCTGAGGGTCTGCTCTTGCACTCCTCAGGCTGTGGGCCCTTGAGTTGTTTCCTGCTGGAGCTTCAGGTGCCCTGGGAAGGAATCCCCACCTAGGGTGAGCTTTTAGTAAATCTGACCAGACTTGACTGTACCTCTGTTGTTTTGTTTAATGTGTTTAGTGCAGGGTCTCACTGTGCAGCTTGGACTCTCAGTGACCCTCCTGTTTTCAGCCTCCCCGTTGCTGGGATCATGGGTGTGCTCTACCACGTCTAATCTTGGTGGCTGGGTCAGTGCATGTGGTGCGGGGATCAAACCACAGCCCCTGCGCTTGCCTAAGCAGGTGCTTAGTTCTCTGAACTACCTCACTAGCCCCTGTACCTCTTATTTTTATTAATACATTCATGTTGTTATAGTACAGGATTGTTTTACCGTGTAAGGGCAGAAGTCAACAAAAGAATATTTCTTGGTCAACCCTTTTATGACCTTGAGATCAGATTTTGGCTATATTTAAAGGTAAAGCTGGCAGAATTTCTTGCCTATCCAGATGTGGAATGGAAAAAACCAAGGAGTCAACTAGAGCTTTAAGGTTTTTACATTTTAGAGTCACCAAGAAATGGAGTCACCACTACTACTGTGCAGAAACTTGGGAATGTGAGGTGTGAGAATAGCTGAATGGGTGTGGGACAAGAAAATGTAAGATGATTACAATCTTTAATTCACTGTGCATGCTTCCTCAGTTATAAGAACTCAATAATTGAGCAGTAGGAGAATTTTAAGAGTTAGGAACATAACTCAAAGCAAACTAATAGATGGATAGGTAAGGAAAATTAAACTGAGCAAACTTATTAAACCATAGAGCTTTTACCAAGTCCTTGTGGCAGAGGTATGAAAGCCTAGGCACAGCATCAATTTTTATGGTAGGATTTTATGCTAAATTGAAGCATATTTTCTTTGGTATGATATTCAGTTTTCCCATTAGAAATTAAGGTATCTATTCAAAGAACCTAAAAACATGTCTTAGAAGAATTCTGCAACCATGGAGTATCATGATAGCTCAGCAGATTAAAGCACCTGCTTAGGCAGACACAGGGACTGGGGTTCGATCCCCTGCATGCTGTGCCAGCCTTGCCCCCTTATGGTGCACTGAGATTTGAGTCTAGGTGTGGTGGTACACACCTGTAAGCCCAGCACTTGGGAGGCTGAAAACAGGATTATCACTACAAGTCCAATCTACGTAGTGAGACCCAATAAACCCTGTACTAAATACACTGAAGACAACCACCTAAACCAAGAATTATGTCCAGGCCAGCAGGATAGCTCAGTGGACTAAGCACCTGCTTAGGCCAATGCAGGGAACAGCGTTTGATCCCCAGAACCAGATGTGGTGCTGGCCCCACCCCTGGGCATGGCCACTGAGTCAAGGCACGGTGGTGCACACCTGTAATCCCAGCACGGGGGAGGCACAAAAACATAGGGATCACCATGCATCCAAGTTGTCTAGTGAGACCCTGTACCAAATACATGAAAAAAAAAGAACTATGTTCCAGGTATTCAATAAGCTGTTTTATGACTGTTGTAACCTTCACCTGTGAAAGTGGCAAGTTTCTGCTATGGCTAGGGTAATGTGATAGACTGCAAAATTCATATCACTAAGATAGAATTTATAATGTTATATTCTGGGGATTACTGTAAGCATTTCATCAGGGTTTAACATTATAAGCTAATACAAGCAATGCATGGTTGTCATTAAGGAGTGACCCTGTGAAGTTCCTCACACGCTGATTCTGAGGAGCAGAGCGGGAGAGGATTGGAATCCACAGTGCTAATTTCAGAGGAATGTGGTGCTTGTTGAGACAGTACTCAAAAGGGCTCTTCAGACAGCACATCCCCCCTGAAGAGGCAAACTTTGAAATGGTTTCAGTGCATTTACGTGGCTTTGTTAGAGAAGAAAGATCATAGCCAAAATTACAGTTTTAAGGGTTTATGAGATGCAATTGAAATTAATTTTTAAAAAGTTCTCCACAAGTCTTATATGAAGTCTTAATATCTCAATTATTTTTACAGAAGAGGTATAGTTGTATTTCTACCATATAAGTAACATGTGACCCACTTAATGACTGCTTCCTTAATAACCCGAAGCACTTCATGTTTACATGCAAATGGTTCCTTTTGAAGTTGAACTACTGAAGAATAAGTCCTATATTCCAGTGTCAGTGTGAGAAGGGTTAGGTCGCCTGTGTTCTGGTCTTAGCCATAGTTGGTATGGGGGAGGGGCAGTGGTGCACAGAGCTCTGTGTCAGTCCAGAGGAATACTTCATGGGTAGGTGAAGGTAAATTCTAAGATTCTAGACAGTTTAGAAATACAGGCAACATATACACACACACGCGCGCGCGATAATTACAATTAACATCTCCAGAGTGCTTGTCAAGTTGCCAGCCTTTGCTCCAACCCCTTTGCATGAATTAGCTTTGTTAATAATCACAACAGTCCTTCAAGGGGTAGGTTCTTGGTTACACCCATGAAAGGTAGAGGACACTGAAGAACAGAGGTATTTCTTTTAAAGAGGATTTTAAAAACGGGTACAGAATTTGAAAACAAGATGATAGGAATTTATATTGCATATTGTAATCTGCAAAGTAACTCCCCAGGTTACCAGACCTGGGCGTGAAAATTGATCACAATGTAAGTACTAACTCTTCCTTTCAATAAACTAATATGAATTAGGAGTACAATTAATATCTTAGCTATCCTATATATTTTTTTTTCCTTCCTTCTTTTCTCATAGTGTAAGAAACTGAAAGAGTAACTGACCAAATGGCTCAATAGATTAAAGGGCTGACAAAATAGCTCAGTAGATTAAAGCACCTGACAAGCACAGGGGCCAGGGGTTTGATCCCTGGGCCTGCAGTGCTGGCCCACCCCAGAGCATGCTAAGCCGGCTGTTGAGACTGGGTGTGGTGGTGCATGCCTGTAATCCCAGCTCTTGGGAGACTGTAAACAGGAGAATCATGATGAGTCTGATCTAGTGGTGAGACCCTGAGCACCCTCTAGACCCTTCCCTAAAATGCAGCAAGAAAAAGAGTAACTAAGATCCAAAAGGTACAATTGATATTGTGAGATGGGAAGAACAGAGGTGTTTAGGTGCTGCCAAACCTGCACAGGTTATGATATAGATCAGGGTTTCAAACCCAGGCAGTGTGGTCGAGCACTCTGCTCAGAGTATGTTCTGAACTGGCTGCTTCTGGGAAATGCAGGAGAAATGTGGTAAAAGACCCTTAAGCACTGTAGCTTGTGTTTCCTCAACAAAATGTGTTATAGAAGATCATTGTATACGTATTATTTGAATTATATATGTATAGACATAATGAAGGCCACTGTTTTAATTTTTTTTTTCTGTCTACATAATAAAAACAAATTTAATGCCATTAACAGGATTTAAAATGATATTATATATACTAATCATGTATTTTTGTTTTCTTTCTCCTCAGTTTCATGGTTTTCTCCAAATGAAAATATTCTCATTGTTATTTTCCCAATTTTGGCTATACTACTGTTCTGGGGACAATTTGGTATTTTAAGTAAGTATTTCTGTATTTTATGTATGTTTTAATGATTAATTGATGCTTCTAGGAGGAAAGCCTGCTGAAATATTTTGTTTTCAGTTGTGTAGGAAATTTGTTGTGATTAATAAAATGGAGTTAAAAGTCTCTTTAAAATCTAGACGGTCTTTCCTAGTTTTTTACATTTATCTTAATGTCTGTGAAGATGCTTTTTTGGTTATTGTTGGCTTTTTGAGTAGCAGGACTGCTTCTCATAGCACCTTCAGCTCACGGAGCATTGTCATGGTCAGTATGTACACACGGACCATTTTGTTTGGTAAGCAGATGGTCCCAGGCTGCATCATCTGAAGGCAGAACACTGCTCTGGCGCATTAGGGTGTCGCCATCTTTCTTCTCCCAGTGTGGACCCAGGAGATAGGCTCTCACCTTTGGAGAAGCCCCATTTGCACCGTGTTTTGTCATCCTTGGGATGCAATTCTATAGCCCCTAAGGAAGCAGGCACGGGAGAGCTGCTGCTTTGATCTTGCTTTACTGTGATAGAATGTAACCAGACCTCTGGGGGGACAAGACCTCCTTGGGTCAGACGTAACATCAGTCGTTCAGAATTGTCACCACAAGGTGAATAGATTGAGTGAGTTTTCATACCCCTTTAGTGAAGGAGATTTGCTAAAGTAGTGAAGTTCAGTTCTTTCGGTCTATACTTTTAATATGTGTAAGATTTATTCCCACTCTTCTTAGAGCACCCTGACATAGTTATGGTAGACCAGCAGGTATCTGGTCAAGAAATATATAATGTTGATTTAATGTAGTCTGCAAAAATTTAGAAAAGCAAAAACTAGTGAAATACTGTAGTAGAGCATCTCCGTTTTTCTTTTCCTCGGAGTTTAAGCTGTGTGTAGGCTCAGTGATGCATAAAAATGGAAGAGATTATGGAGTACATATTTTAGGAGCTTTTTCCTAATGTATAGTGCTCTGGAAATGCCTAGTGATCTTGTGTCTGAGAGGAAGATGGGGGAACAAAGGGCTGGCTGACAGTGGCAATTGTCAAGACGTTTTAGAGCTCTTACCTTCAAGACAGTGTCTAGACTTCTTTTGGAAATTACCTCAGAATTTCAGTAAGCCTTTTATTTCAAGAGAAATAATGTTATAGCATAAAAACCCACTCTGTCATCACTGATGTTAGAGAAAGCTGCAGGTATATTGACAGACCCAAGCTTTTAAGAGTTAAGTCATGTGATTCGGCCAGGGAATGGTCTTTTTTTAAGATCATAAGATTATTTCTCATTCATGTGATTTGTTGAATGTTGATTAATAAAAGTTTGCTGATTGTGGCATTATCATTAGTAAAATTATTTTTAGAGGAACAAAAGAAACTGTTCTCTGCCAGCCTTATTTTTACAAAAAAAGTTTTATTATTTATAAATGAAAAGGTAATATATTTGTCTGTCTGTATCCTTGAAGAAATGGGTTTCAAACCTCCACAAAGCGCAAGAGTCCGTGTTGCTGGATTCCTTCATATCAAACGCACAGTATTTACATAAAACCTATGTTTATCTTCTTGTATACTTTTAAGTCAGTTCTAGGTTATTTATAGTAACTCATACTATGCAAATAGCATATAAATAGTTATTGTATTCTGTTGTTCCTGGAATAATAAGGAGGAAAAAGTCTGTAAATATTCAGTTCATGACTTTTAATTTTGACATTTTCAATTCACAGTGGTTTGAAGCAGTAGTTATGGAACTCATACATACAGAAGGCTGGCTGTACATAATTTTGTGTACTAGATACTGAACAGTTCCTTTATTTTAGATTTTGAGATACGGTCTCACTAAATAAAGCCCAGGATAGGCTCCAGCTTGTGATTTTCCTGCCTCAGCTTCCTAGAGTACTGAGATTTCAGGTAAACAGCACCATGCCCAGCTCAAGGTTCAATCCCCGGTACCTCAACCTGAGCATGCTGGCCCCCATTGTGGTGCATGCCTGTAATCCCAGTGCTCAGGAGGCTGAAACAGTAGGTTCACTCTGAGTGTGAGCTGCATGACGAGCCTCTGTACCAAATAAATACATGATTTTTTTTGTTGTTGTTGGAACCATGGACTGAACTCGGGCCCTTGCACTTATTCTACTGAGCCATCTCCCCAGCTCAATAAATGATTTTTTAGAAAATGAAGTTGTAGGTATTCACATCCAGCTTATATAATAGTATATCTTGATTTTCCCTGTGTCTTCAAAAATCTTGTTATGGCTACCTGTGTTCTGCTTTCACAGATGTATACTACAATTTACTTAACTTTCATCTTGCTTGATATTAAGGATATTTCAACTGTTTTGCTAATATGAAAGTAACTCTATTGAAGGTGTTTGATCCTAAAGATGCAGAGGTATCTTAAAGCCCTACATACCCATTTTTAAAGTGTTCCAGAACCTTTCTGTTTGGTACTACTACTGTGGAGACAAATGCCTACCTTCCACGTCACACTTCTAATATTCTTATTATTCTAAAATCCCTAGTTTTATGGGTGAAGACAAGTGTTTTAATTTTCATTCATGTGTTATACAGGGTAAATATTTTTTTTTTAATTTTTGTATTATTTTTGCCTAGTCCTTTTTAAAGGCATGTCTCTGTCAATCTAAAAAATTATTTTGGTAGAAATTATTTATTGTGGTTCATGCTAAACAAGAAACTATGTGTGTGTGTGTGTGTGTGTGTGTGTGTGTAAGAGGAACCTCTGTTCATGATTCACCCATGCTTGCCTCACATTTAAAGGTGTTGATAACCATAGCTACATATTTGTGAAGCCCTTGTTCTGTAGGACAGGCACTGTGTAAAATAGTCCACATTGGTGTCTTTCAGGAATTCTAGGTGCAGGTAGTATTGTTTTTCTGTTTCGTAAATAAGAGATTTAGGCAATGTGACTGTGATGACCGGCCGTTTTCTGGCACTAGGATTTGAATGATTACGTTCATCACTACACTGTACTG
Organism: Ctenomys sociabilis; assembly: GCA_004027165.1. Classification (NCBI taxonomy): domain Eukaryota; kingdom Metazoa; phylum Chordata; class Mammalia; order Rodentia; family Ctenomyidae; genus Ctenomys; species Ctenomys sociabilis. Next base: position 41,971 of record PVKA01001250.1, read on the forward strand.
CTCCCATCTTGAATTTATTTAAAGAATTTTCTTTCCATGAAGGATGACTCTTATGTAGTTTAATACCCTGAGTTAATTCTAAAGCAGAGGGCTTGCCAATTTGTTGATTCCTTCTGCCAGTGCCCATTGGCAGTCAGGTGCCTGCTGATTGCAGGGCATGGGGCTAAATGCTTGGAACATGGAGTGGACACCTGCACCTGCCTCTGGCTTTGCAGGCCCTGTCTGCCAGTGCCTGAGGTGCTGCCTGTGTCTGCCTCCTGTTCCTGATGAGTCGAACTTTTCTTTCGGTGTCTTTGTAGGAGGCTCCTGGCTATGACCCAAGCCTTCTCCTTTCCTCTTCTGTGTGGATAAGTTCGCCCTCGCCTGTTCCTCAGGCTGCATCATGAGCAGCTCCAGTGTGGCCTTCTCAGGTCCCCAGAGACAGCTGCTGCTTCTGCCTCTCCTCAATGGCCTCTTTCCACTGCATTCTTGCCTCCTTCTCTGCTCTCACACCTTCCTTGCCTGATTCCCGCTTTTGATGGTCCATTGTAATATGATGTATGGTTTTGTCACCTGGAGATGAGGAGTACTACCACTGCACGCTTACATGTGATGCTGATTGAATGGCAGACACAGTGACCAATCACCATTGCTCTTCAAAAGAAGAGCCATGACGGGTCACTAATCATGATGTGTACCTGCTGTTTGTGTAGTAATTTGGGACCTGAAGAGATAGCGATGAAATTTGTACTTTGTGTGCTCAAGTCATCTATTGGGTAGCCAAAATTTAAACCATATTTTAGCATTCTCATGTAAGAACTAAACCATACTCACTGATATCAGAACCATATAAGTATGGCTATAATTTATTTCAAATTATATATTCTGAGCATCTTTCATTTCCTTTTCAAACTTTTCTTATCTCAAGATTATTTCAGAAGGATTTGGGTCACTGCTCATAGGTATTTGGATAAGTGTTCCTATGGAAATCATTGGCAAATTTAAGGGAAAAATTCTGTCGCACTGCTTTCTCTTTCAACTCAGTCCTCAAGTGTAGCTTAGTAATGAAAGTAATTAAGCCATGAAAACACATTTAAAAGAAGAAGTAGAGCAGAGAATTTCTTCATTGATTAACAAAAATCATTCCAAAGAAGTGAGGGCATACACTAAATTGCACTAGAAATTTCTATCCTAGGAGATCAAAGTATCTTTCCAATAAATGTTACAATTATTTCGTGACTTGGCTGATAGGTGTTAGTAATAGGACTTTGTTACCAAGTTTAATGTGAATTCTATTTCATCATCTTGAATTTCCATCGCTTCTTCCTGGTCCTATCCAATAATGATCACATTCTGTTATTAAATCATGTGGTATTTCATTGTAAGAAGAATTGATCAAAACTGCAACACAGCATTTTAATCTTGTGTGGAAATATAGTTGCTGCTCTTTTGGCCCTTGCCAAATCAAGACATCCCAACTTTCTGCATGTGCTCTGGCACTGTCACACCTCTCATGAAAGCACAGCTATTTAGAACCAGGCAATGGAAATTAGCCCATTGGACGTCTTTATTTATATTCAAAATACTTGGCCACACAAAGCGTCAGCTTTTCTGTTTCTAGGCCCTATAACCAGGGTGTGATACTTAGCTCATATTAATTTTGGTATCATTTCGTCAGAGTAAGTTCGGTAGCACATGGAGTTGTACAGATCCCTTGGTCTTACGCCTAATGTGTTACGCATTTCCTCTCACTGGTAAGCGTCTATCACAGATCACTTGGCCAGGGACTGTAAGTGTTATGTCTTTGAGCAAGTGTTGAAGTTTGAGTTTTATTAGGCAGACTGTGTGAGCCTAGATGGTTGTACAGAAGCCGATCATGAAAATGTAGCATGATGTGTTTTATGTTACCTCTACATAGACGTGATACCTGACTATATCGTATTAGCCACAACATGCAGCCTGTCATCTTATATGTGCTCTGTGTCAGTCACAAAGAGAGCAGAGTCCTGTCCAAGTTTAGTACTTCCTTTCTTCAGGTGGGCTAAAGGGGCATGTCCTTGGTTTCTTCACATAGCTTTGAAAGAATATGTAAAAGGCCATTTTTAGAATAGCAGAGAACTGTACCTTTTGTTTAACTGGGAGAGATCTGGAAATACTACCTCCCTTCAGAACCCTTACCCTAACACACTAGCTCTCCCACTTAGATGTAAAGTTCTTGAGACAGGCCTTGTGCTTGCCTTTTTGTAACTTGTTAGCACTTAGTGCTTGCCATGTGGGTTCCCAGAGGGTAATCATTATTGAATAAAGTAATCTACTTGTCTCTTAATTTAGACCAAAAGGTTTGATACATTGTAGATGCCCTGTAAATATTTATAAGAACAAAGAAATGAACTAACCTGACAAGTTTTTTTGTGAGATGTAGCTTGCTAGATTTGTTTCGTATTTTCTGAAATTATATTAAAATTAGACAGCATATATATATTCTGAAATAAAAGAAGCAATATTTTAGAATTCTTGATTTGTTGATTAAAAATGTTATATTATCTCTCCTTATGTTTGGTATTCTTGATCAGATACCAAGGTTGTTGAACTTTTTGTGAACAATATGAATACTACTATTTCTCATGTATTTTATATATTGGTTACTATAATGTTGGCTGAGAGAAATCTTTAAGAGTATGCAGATTTTTAAAAATTACATAAAGATCTTGCTTGTCAGCCAGAAAAGCCATACTAGGAAGTTTGATAGGAGCACACAGTTGAGCATACCTTAAATTAGTACTTGAATTTGTTTTCTTTGTCACATGTAATGATTTGCTAAATAAGGATAAACCCACTTAAAACACAGGAAAAAAAATCAGTAATAAACAGCCCTTGAAATTACTAGGTTCCTTTGCACCACACGTAGCTGAACAAATTGACAGCTGGAACTAGCAAGAAGACACCGGTCCCACACTTGTCACTGGACCTGCTGCACGATGGCCATTTTGAGCCCAGAAATGAGTGTTGATAAAGGCTGTGTAAAGAAAGCATGGGGCTGTGCTTTCATGCCCATTGGTACTTCAGCAGATTACACAATGTATTTGTTAGGAAATGCTGCTTAGTGTAAGGGAAAGTTCAGGGCGGGCTTGAGAATAAGTAGACCCAGAGCTGCCTGCGAGATACATCACACTTAATCTCAACTGGCGAAGGCCACACAGTGGTTACACATTGCCACAGTAGGATTTTGTGGGATTTTATTCTTGTTGCTGTTGCATTTGTTCCTATACTAGTTTTCCTGTACCTAAGGAATTTGAATTTTTATGAGATTCTAACTCTTATTTTTAAGAATGACCTAAGTCAGTCTTTTTGCATGAAACTAAGAGTATATTCAAAACCTTTATTGCCTGGTCTTCTCTTTTACATGTCAAATTAAATCTGCAAGAGTCTCTTAGGAATGTTGAGTTGATGGTGTGGTTTACTTAAAGCTGCTTTATTCACACTGCTTTGAAGCTCTGTTCAATAAACAATGTACAGTGCTTGGGGTTAAAAAGACTTAAGTTCATTTCTGCATCTGATCCTGTTATGACCTATGTACTGAATTTCGTTCTAGTAGGATTTGAATGTAGAAAATAGTGGAGCTGTAAAAATTCTGTGCCTCATAAGGAGGCAGGGATATGAGTGAGAAGTAGTAACATGTAAGTTCCAGGGCTGAGTTCAGGTAACAGATCAAGTAAAACTTCATAGCAATGCTTTCTGTTACTGTGGATTTCTCTTCTCTGGTCCATGGGGATTTCTGCTACTCAACTTCACACATAATTGTTACTTAGGTTTGTGGTTTCTGTCTTCTCCTACAGTGACAAGAGTTGAGGTTATTGCTTCCAGCATGGATAGATAGAGATTAAAAATGTCATCAAGTGCCAGCAGTATACCTTTAGTTTTTGTGGTCATTGGAGTCATTGATGACTTGTTGATTTTATTATATTTATATTAGTTTATCATTGTACTGGAAGAAAATTAAATGGAAGCTACAATTCTTAAAATATTTTCCCCTTCACTAAGATTACCCAGTGATTTCTTATCTAGGGACTCCACATCTGGATGCTGCAAAGCAGAATTGCAATCAACTCATGCTGTTTACCCCTGCTACCCACTCAGATTTTAGATTCCCTTTAATAATCTGCTGAAACATGAATGAATCAAATAAAATGGTCAATAGGTTATAAAGGACAAATACATAGGCTTATTCCTGGGAGTAGTCTTTCAGTGAGGGCATTGGGTACTTGATGATAAATTTAAGATCAAATATAATAACAAGTATGATGAATCCTTTTGAAACTTTGTAGGTTATGTCTATTAAAGTATTTTACTTGATAAATTTAAGCATTTTTCTCCATAAGGATTTCACAAGAGTGTGATTTGCTCAATATTTATTCTTTCTTTCTCAAAACAAAATATCCAGATTTCCAGATGTTTCATCTTTTTGTTTTTCAGATGTTTAATCTTATGTGAGATGGAACTTGGTTCTCTTTTTCTTTCAGTGTTGGTCATTAACCAGTTATTTTTCCATCAGCATTAATGTGTATCGGGGTTAGATTATCTGAGGTGATTTTACTTATCTGGGGACATTGGCAGCCTCTAAAGATACTTTGATTGACAACATAACTTTGGGCCATGACTGGTATCTCCTAATGCAGAATCTGGAGATTTTGCTTAATATTCTCTAATGCACAGAGCTGCCCACACAAAACTTTACCAGGTTAAAAATGCTTCATCTGAGAGAGCTTGATGTGTGTACCAGTATCTTCACACATGAAAGCATGTGGGAGACAAAGTATCTCCTGCATATTCAGCATCCACATTTACACTGATGGAAGCCTATTTATCCATTGGCTTAGCAGACTTGGTAACGTGAAGTTCTTCCTCAGATGTTACTCAGAGTTGTGAGCTTGCAGTTTGTTTCATGTAATTAATTCTATGTTTGTTTGGTTTTTTAAAGCACTTAAGTATAAATCCAATTGTACAAGTATGAAACTCATTCTTCTACTTATTGCTGGACTGCTGCTCACTGTAATTGTAATCGTTGGAGCCATTCTTTTCATTCCAGGTAAGATATACAAGCACTGTGGCGAAATGTCACATTGGTATAAAGAGAGCATTCTGTATTGGGGGATGCATGATAGTGGTTTTCTAGGTAGGTCTGTTTAGCAGATTATGGCAGAGTGGTTTCGTAAAACGGAATTCTCTCTACTCTGGAGGCCCTAAGTCTGAAATCAGGGTATCAACAGAGCCCCACTGCCTCTAACAGCTCTAGGGGAGAATCCATTCCTTTTTCTTCTGGCCTCTAGTATTTGCCAGCTACCCTTGTCATTCCTTAGCTTGTGACTGCATTGCTCCACTCTGCCCCCGTGTCCACACTGCCACTTCCTCACCCCATGCCTTCTCCTTGGTGTCTATGTCACGTCTCCCTGACTCTTTTGTGCAGCAACACTTACCACTGGAATGAGGGCCCACCCATGTAATCTGGGATAAACTTCACCCAGGCTTTTAATACAACTCACTCTTTTGCAATATAAGGCAATATTTATAAGTTCTGGGGAATGGGAGTTGGAAATACCATTAGGGCCACCATTAAGCCACTGTGGTGGCAGACTTGGTCAGCTGTGATATGGAACCAGCATTTACTTGTGGGGAATGGAGGTAGAAGTGGAAATTAAGGACAGGAACACGTGGAGAAGAAATGCAGAGGCAGGCTGGGGGCGTCACACAGTAAGTGGACTGTGGGACACCAGCGTGATTTCTGTAGGACACTGCTGTGTAGTTGTGATATCGAGGATATTTGTGTCTTCAGTTAGGTGGTGCATGGGGGAGAGCAGGGCTGAAGACCCCTGGCTTGGGCTTTGGGCCACAGAATAGGAGAGTTGGTAAACGATGCCTGCAGAGTTGCTCAGCTGGGCCTCTGAGGCCATTAAGGAGAAGGCCATGCCAACGTGCTGTGAAGATTTGTGTGCTTCATTTGGTCTTAATGCATTAATTTTGGGGGAACATTTTTAAACCATTCACAGTGTATGAATGGTGATGAGATTCAAATAAATATTTAACTTCAAAAATAGGAAGTTCATTGGAAAATATTTAAAATAATTTTATTTATTTACAGGAGAATATTCCATAAAGAATTCTTTTGGACTTGGTTTCATTGTGATTTCTACAGGAATATTAATATTACTTCAGTACAATGTCTTTATGACAGGTGGGTATTCTTTTGGCGTAATTTTCATTAGAAAACAGCACTTCAGGTAAAAACACTTTTTTAATAATTGAATAAATGTTTATTGAAAGATTTTCCATTATATTCATAGTAGCATACAGAAATTTTAAGGTTACCTTAAATCTTTGGGATAGTTATTTTGTGAAAATTGATTTTATTATTTATTTTTAATTTTTTATGTATTTGATACAGTCTTACTATGCAGCTCAGACTCAGTGATGCTCCTGTTTTCTAACCTCCCCAGTGCTGGGTTTACAGGTGTGTACCACCACACCCACGCTCAGTGGCTGGCTCAGCATAGCCAGAGGATTGCACCCCAGTCCCTGCGCTTACCTAAGCAGGCACTTATTCTGCTGAGCTATCAAATATTACAATTGATTTTAATATTTGATATGAAAATATTTTTATCAGCATCATTATAAATTATGTAATTTTTAATGATTAACTGCATATTCTACTTTTAGCCTTTATATATATATATATAGAAGTTAACATTGAACATTGTTTTTCTCTTGGTAAGCCTCTGCATTCAAGAGGCTAGTTCTGCAGGATGGTATTGTATTATAAATCACAAATAGTGAAACAATTATATTTTTTGGCAGACCTTGCTACTGTAGTTTTCAGGTAATATGGCTAACCTAACTATGGTGAGTATCATTTTCCCTACATTGTAATAACAAATCCCTAACACACTTGTTGTTGTTACCTACGAGTGGTCGTTGACTGTAGGTCTTAGACACTCTCTCTGGCTTGCTGTACATTGCAAAGATACTAATTCATTATGAAGTCATAGAACTCCAGATGCACGACATAGTGGTCGTGGTGTCCATAGTCTCGTTTGCCCTATGGCTCTGTCCCCGGAGCAGTTTGGTGCACACGCAGAGAAGCTGTGAGCAATAGCCGTTCAGACTGTAGAACGCACAAGTCTGCTCAAAGCAGCACTGCTCTGAGGAGTGGGTAAAAACTACCATTCCTGTTCAAATGACTGATAATAAAAGGCTGCTGAGTCTGTAAAGCTGGCACTCATGGGTGTGTACAGAAGCATCTACTGTGTCATCGGAGCAGGAGCCCCAGGCTCAGTTTGTGGTCCGAGGACCTCACTCTTGGATGTGCCGAGTGCAGCCATAACCACTGGTCCTCTCAACACGCTTCTGTTCTGCCCTTCTCCCTCTCAGCTTTCGGGATGACCTCATTCACGATTGCCATACTGATCATGCAGGTTCTGGGCTATGTCCTCGCCGTGGTTGGACTCTGTCTCTGCGTCACAGGTAGAAGTCACTCTTTCTGTGCTCTGTTTGGGTTTCTCTTTCTTTTCCTTCCCTTCTTTGTTGTTTTATTAAAATAGCCCTTTTAAGTGCACAGTTTTAGGTCATAGCAAAGTCTAGTGGGGAGTACAGAGAATTTCCGTATGTGCTCACCCGCCTCACATGCCCCGCGGGGCCACAGGGTCCCTCTGCATCCCATCCGGACTGCACGTTTGTTACAGTCGCAAGCCAGCCTTGCTGCCTCACTGATGGCCCAAGAGGCATCACTCCCGTTCTGCCCAGTCTTGGTGTTGTGCATCGGGTGGCGAAGGCAGATGTACAGCAGTGTGTGTCCCCCTCTGGTGGTGCACAGCACACTGCCACTGCCCGAAGGCCTCTGTGTGTCCCTTCCTCCCACTAAACCCCTGGCAGCACTGATTTTTTTCACCAGCTGCACAGTTTGTATTTTGTGTTAGAGTTGAAGTCTCTCAGTGTATAATCTTTTCTATGTGGACTTCTTTTACTTAGAGATAGGCATCTAAGTTTCTGCCAGTCTTTTTGAAGCTTGACATTTTATTACTGTTCAGTGCTAAGTAACACCCTGCTGTATAGATACAGCATACACGTGTATGCATTCACCTTTGAGGGACAGTATGGTCGGCTGCTGTCTTTTGTGATTATGAATGAAGTTGCTGCTAACATCCTTGTGACTCCCGGTTTTGCACAGACATAGATTTTCAACTCCACGTAGATAAGTACCGAGGAGTGCAGTGTCTATATAAGGCATGGTTGGTTTTGTAATAAACTGCCAAACTCACTGGTTCTATTGCTAAATTGCCACCATCAGTGAAGGAAATTTCTGGTTGCTCTACGTATTATTTGCCATCATCTGGTGTTGTGAGCTTATTTTATTTTCTCATTTTCTCATAGTGAGAATGGTATTTTCCGCATTGCTACAAGAATGTTGGTTCCATATAGTATATGGACTATTTAACTAGCCAAGCTATTGGCCTATGGTTTTGGGAGAACTTTTAAAATAACCAGGCACCAGTATGTTGAAGCCTTAGAATTTATACATCTTTTTAAAAAAATTTATTTGATTGTTGAAGGGTCTCACTGCACAGCTCAGACTTGTGGTGATCCTCTTGCTCTCAGCCTCCCCAGCCCTAGAATTATAGGTGTGCGCCCCTGCGGCTGGACTCTGGCCGGCTCAGCGCCCGGGCAGGGCTGGAGAGGCACGTGGTGCTGGGGCTCTAACCGCAGTCCCTGAGCTTGCCTAAGCAGGTGCTTTCGACTGCTGAGCTATCTTGCCAGCCCTATACACTTTTTTCATTAGTTTTAATATAATAAAGATTGTGTAATGAAAAATGGACTTTTTCTTATAGATTTTGTTGACAGAAATAATAGTAAGATAATTTTTATTATCCATATATACATAATTTTTGTTTGTTAATTTTTTTTTCCCTGTGCTGGTTCTCAGTCTGCTAATAAGCTGATTCAAGACTTTTGCCCAGACCAGGTTACAGTGGAATCCTGGAATTCTTAACATACGTTCTTTCCCTGAGTTCAACTTGCACTTGATGCTGTCTGAAGTGGGAGGCATTTTAGGGAAGGGTCTACAAGTCGTTCAGGGTCTCACTACTAGAACTCATAGTGATCCACCTGTTTACAGCCTCCCAAGAGCTGGGATTATAGGCACGTGCCACCACACCCAGTCTTGTTTAATTGATTATTAAAACAAGAATTGCTCTCCTTAAAGCTTTATTACTTAGTGTCAGTTCCTTTTGAGATTTCAGTCATTGTATAAGGATTTCTAATACCAGATTTCATTTGTTTTTACAGCATGCGTACCAGTGCATGGTCCTCTTCTGATTTCAGGTTTGGGTATCATAGCTCTAGCAGAATTACTTGGACTAGTTTATATGAAATTTGTGGGTAAGTCGATCTTATTTTTATGAGCCTATGCCAGGAATTTTAGATATAAACAGAAAATGTTTTTAGTCCAAAGAAATGTACTGATAACTGCCAAAGTGAGAAAGATATGATTGGAATGGGGACAGTTAACGTTTCCCACCTGCTTCCCCCATGCTGCCGAGGACAGGCCTGTGTGTGCCGCCAGTGGTACAGCTACCCACAGAGATACAGGAACTATGATCCCTCTTGAAGGTGTTATGCAGGGTTTCAGTATATATGAGGTATAAGAATTATTGAAAAATTTGGATTATAAATTACTTTAAATGAAAGTCTACATGAAATGTAGGCTTTCTATTGAATAAAGGAAAAGATGTTTTAAAGGATCCATTTGAATTGATAGAGATTCTTAATGGCTCCATTATTTCTGTAATAAAGCTTTTTGGTGTAGACCTGTTTGTCACTTGAAGTTCTTTTATGTGTGGACGGTCCCGAGAAAAGGGAAGTTGATGATCAAACTCTGTTCCTTGTGCTGATTTAAAGAGCAATGGCTTCCAGTACACAACTTTAGCATGTTTGTTTTTAGATTTAGTATTTGACTACTTTTAAAATCAATTCTTAGTAAGTATGGAATTAGCTTTTTTGTTTTAACCTTGTTACTTACTTTACCAGTTTTCAAATAGCAAGTTCTGCATAAATCCTTGTTTTGACTATATAGAAGCAAAGATGCTTTTAATAGTTCCTAAAACTAGTGTGTTATCTTCCTCATGCTGTAGATATTCCCTACAGTCTGCTTTATATTAGTTGCCCCATGATAAAGAAAAACTTCACTACCTAACAAAATAAATTATAAATTCATGGAATAAAAAAAAAAAATCAGGGCTTCACTTTAGTTTGGGTGAACTTTATGTTTCTAAAAGTTAACGTAAAACTTGAATGGTTATAGTCAAGAAATTTACCACATGACTTATGTGCTAATTCAAATAAATTTTACTTTTATTGCTGAACTTTAGCTCATGGTGACAGACCTTGATTCTATTATATTTTCTCCATTCTCCTTTAATTAGTGCTTCTTAGGTATATAATTGAAATAGCCAAAATTTGCCTATCTTTAGCTTATGTATACATAACCGTAGTTGTTTCTCAATGAAATTTCAGAATTTATTCTGCGTAAGTCCAGGAGACACAATGAAGATATCTTAAGTAGCCTGGCATCCGTGTAGTAGCTGGAGAGAGCACCCTAGATGTTTATAGTGTCAGTTCCACTTTCCAGTCACCAGTGGTTTGGTTCTTAAAGATGACAGTAATGAGTCTGCTCTCCTTGTGAGCCTAAGAGCAATGTGTGAAGTGCACATTCACGTAGCACTGGCGAGGTGACACTGGCTGTCTTTGGTAGTGAGCTCTGCAGTTTTGCTTCCCACTCCCTGTTGCCATGCCTCCTCTTACGTTCCACATCTGACAGAATGGTGCTCAGTACAGCTGCCTCAGGCCAGCGATGCTGTCTGTAGTGGGAGGAGGCGCTGCCTAGCCGCCCCCCCCCCCCCACTGCTTTTCCCCAGACAGGCCTGTGAGGACCTGCAGATGCAGAGGTTAAAACTAGAGGGAAAGGGAAATCCCTAAGGTTCCTCACATTATTTTTCTTTATCATAGTTTGATGTATAAATATACTATAGCTAAGAATTTGGTTAACATTTTGAAAATATACTAAATTAACTTTTCAAATCAACTTGTCCAATGCCAGAGTGCAGAAAGATACCTTCGGTCAGTTGAAAGGCAAGAAGAGAAAAGGTACAGGAAAGTTGCTCTTTAGATAATGTGATAGACTAGGAAAATTCATGTGCTTTGCTTAAATACTCTGACTCTGCAAATATAACTGTGTATAACATTAAGGTTGCAAATTTGAGCACTTTTAGCAGGAAGTAAAAGTTGTGTTCAAAAATAATTTTTCTAATTGCAGATGTAGAGTTTTAGAAATGAACATATTGATAAAAAACCCAAATCGTTTTCAAGCATGAATTAATGTCTCCATGAGAATTTTAACTTTTGTATCCTTATTAGTTCTAAGTTTAAATTTGTAGCCTTAATTGTTAAGAGTGAGATTTTGACTTTCACTTTCTTTTGTAATTGTATTGCATTTAAATATGTAAAAGTACATTTTCATTTTTTTAAAGATAGGCTGGAATATATATATAGGGGAAGGGAGAGTTAATTGTCAATTCTTAATTCTGATAAACACATGAATGAGCTCAAAAATATAACTTAATGTACTATCTCTGGTCCTTCGTAGTACCAAGCAGAATTTTAAATAGCTGTTTGATTCTCTTTTCTTTTACAATGTTCATCTGTAGAACACTTTTCTTGAAGTCAGTTGTATATGCATGTAACTGTCTCAGTGGTCCAAGTGAAATTCTGTTATTTTGCCTGTTAATCTGGAAGGCTATTAAATGGGATGTACTCCAACCCATTAGTCCTTTAAAAAACAGTTGCCTTTATATTTCGATATAAAGAACAAACCACTTTCCCAAGGCCTCCATTAATGGAGATGGCCAGGTCACCAGGGCAGCTGCTCACGGGGCCGTGCTTTGGGCAGTAGGTAGCTTAGCAATTGGAAGGCCCCAGCACATGTCCAGGGCATGAGTCCTCACTCTTTACCAACAGGTAGTCGTTCCCTTGCTGTCTGTGTGCTCAACTGAATCCTCTGCTTTTGATTCTTTACCTGTCAGCCAGCTGTCTCAGCTAGTTTTTGTCATAAGCGTTGAGCTGCTTCTTGCTGTTTCTGTTTCACCTTCCCTTCCTATCACCAGCTTTCTAGTCTTTATATTTCTTTTCTTGCACTTCCAGTGGAGTAAAAAATTTAACGTGGCCAGTCCATAGCCATTTTCCTGTTTTCATGAACCCTACTGGCCTAGCCCATAGATGGGCTGAGCTTGGGTCAGAATCTACCCTGCTGCCTATCAGCCCTAGAAGCTTAATGGCCTGGGGTGGAAGGACTGGTGGTGAGAAAATGACAGAGACCCAGAAAGCAGCCCTGTGCTCGTCGCCCAGACCAGGCTACAGTCTGGTCCTGGAATTCTTTTTTTTTTTTTTGTCATTTTGAGACAGGGTCTCACTATGCAGTTCAGGCTGGCCTTAAGCTCACTTTGTAGCTCAGGCTGGTCTCGAACTCACAACAATCCTCCTGCCTCAGCCTCCCGAGTGCTGGGATTACAGGCATGTGCCACCATGCCCGGCTAGGTCCTGGAATTCTTAACATTCATTTTTTCCCTGAGTTCAATTTGCATGACTTATAAATGATTCTGTGTTGCTTCCATCTTTTGTTTCAGCTGTATTATTTTTTTCTTTTTTTGCTATTTATATGTTTGCATTTTTTAGTTGGTGGTTTTTTTTTTTTTTTTATGAGAAGTTAGGATTCCTTGATCCAAGAGAAGTAGATGGGATAGAGTAGGAAATTGTATATAGGAAAAGAATATTAGAATAATACAATAGAATAACCTTCTTACTGAGTGACCCAAAAAATGTTGCTGTGTTTTCATGTCTATAGGGCTCTGATTATGTATTAAGGACTAATACATAATACTTTAGCTGCTTAGGGGCCTCCTCCTTTGGTTTTTATATGAATGTAGTCTCTTCCTCATATTGCTCTATATTTCTTCATTAACCTAGTCAGAAACAGTGTAAAGGAAAAAATCAGAAAACTAAGGAGGTAATAATACATAGCAGAGGGCTTGAGCCGGGCGTGGTGGCGCAGGCCTGTCATCCCAGCACTCGGGAGGCTGAGGCAGGAGGATTGTTGTGAGCTCGAGACCAGCCTGAGCTACAAAGTGAGTTTAAGGCCAGTTTGAACTGCATAGTGAAACCCTGTCTCAAAAAGACAGGGGAAAAAAAAAAAAAAAAAAGGCTTGATTGGCTGGAACTGACTGACTTCCTAGAATACTTGTTTAAAACCAGAAGAATCTGGTGTTTTGTTTTGTTTGTTATTTAGAGCTTTAAAAACTGGAAAGATGGGGTACAGGCTGGGCTACAAGAATCACGAGCAATGAATTAAGGAGAGTGGAGGAGATGGGAGGTCAGGCGTTGCCCCATTTGTCTGCAATCCCGGTTGGTAGGATGGGAAGAGATGGAGGGGGTGATAGGTGGTAGCATTTTCCTGAGTGGCTGGTTTGGAGGAGAGATGGCGTACACAAATGGGAGAATGTGGGTTTATTTTCAGATATGGGTTGGTTGCTCACTTATTTTTCTTCCATCAATGCATATAGTCAAGAATATTCTGTGTTTTTTAAATAGACTAGTAAAATTGGAACTCCTTCATTGGAATTTCTGGCACTGTTTTCGTTTTAGCCCTGAATATTTAATGATAAACTTAAATGTTTTGTTGCCTTGGTTTATTTCATTTATTAAATTTATGTTTTTATTTTATTAGCTTCCAATCAGCGGACTATACAACCTCCTAGGGTAAGTTAAATTTTATTAAATAAATTTGGAATGATCAGTTGATGGATTAGAATAATAATTGGAAAATTGAGCTATTCTGCCTAATGTTTAGTTTCATGCCAATTAAATAATGTTGAAGTTATTTCATGACTTTTGGATGAATGGGTCCAACTCTATTTTCAAATTTAAGCTTGATCATTTGAGTCTCAATGGGATGGAATAACTGGTCCCTTAAGGTTGCACTGACTTCTTAGACCTATTGTAAAAGTGAAAAACTTACACGTGGGGATGATAGTTACTAGCTCTTCCTTCAAAAGGAAGCTGATTTCAATGTACTGCCTCCTCTCTTGGACACATTCATGTGAATACACTGAATGGCAATTTCAGGCTTAAAATGAGCAAAATAGATTTATAGTAAATTGACTTTCTTAAAATTAGAGCCTACAAAATAGTTGCAAATATGGCTGGGAAAAATCTTTTCTTAGTTATTATTCATCCCTGCCTTATTTTATAAATCTTTTTCTCCCAACTATACTGTAGTTCTTCTTTACTTTAGATAACTTATAAGCTCTGTGAAAAATTTCCAAAAAGAAGCAAACTTTGGAGGGAATAAACAAGGAGAAAAATACCTTTATAGGCTCATATATATGTTCATCATAGCAATAGACCCAAGAGCTCTTTTGTGGAAATCGGATCTGGGAAGGACTATATATTATACTGAGCTTCCCATGAAGAACAGATGATAAATCTTTCTGGAATCCCTAAGAGAGTGTCCTGTCTGTGGCAGAAAGGGCACCTAAGTCTGCGGACACTAAGGTGTCACCCTAGCCATTTATTTTGAAAACATTGGTGCCATAGCTACATTGGTTACAAACGGTCAGTACTTTCCAAGTACCTCTTAAAGATAACCCAACCGTTGGACCTTAACATCCTAGCAGTTTTCTTTCCCTGTTAACTGAATTCAAGTGGTATCTCTCGAAAATAATTTTGTTTCACTCCCATGTCTTGTTCAACTGTATTGTTTATTCTAACTGTATTGTTTATTCTGTTGTTGCTCGATGCCTGTTTTCTTTCAATAGTTTTGTGGGAAGTTAGATTTCTTCAGCTGAGGGAAGTGGGTGGGCTTGGAAATTCTGCATAGAAAAAAGATATTAAGAGAATAATGTTATTAAACTATTAACTACGCTTGGTAAGCTTTGCTTTCAGCATTTGTTGCTTTGTTTTGTTTTTAGACTGCTGGATTCACTGCTTACCTGCTTTAGATATTAGAATAAGTTTTACTATAAAAGACATGAAATAAGTTATGTTTTATGTAAATATATTTTAAATATTTTCCAGAAAGCTGTAGAGGAACCCCTTAATGGTATGTGTGTTCTTCTTGACCCTTTATCAGATCACAATTTGAATAAGCTTCAGGGAAGTCTGATTGTCTATCCATATCTTGGGGAAAATCTAGTAGTGGGTTTCTTTTTCCCTCCTTCCTTCAGTTTTAATTTTTTTTTTTAACTCATCAAGAAGTAGGAATTTTGCTTTCTTAATATTTTATATTTGGGGAAAATGTAGTGTCTTATATCCCTGATTAGTTCCCTAGCCAACTGATGCTGGCCAGGGGGAGCATAGCACCCGAGTAGAGAGGACTCTCCGTCACTGCCATCTGATTTGCAAATCTCAGAAAGACATAGGCTGTCAGTTGGAGTGAAACCAAGCTGTTTCACTTCCTTTTTCTGTAAGTCTAGGTCTATATTTCCAGCTGAATTGCTTTCCTCTGTGGATGCTAAGCGTGCAAGCCAGAGATGCTTTTGCAGTAAAATGATAGCCTTAAATGGCTGTGTATTTGTGGAGCAGTCTGCAAGATTTTGCTATATATTTGTATATCTTTTAATTATTTCTGATTGTGAAACCTCACTAACTACTTCCTTGGCTTGTTACTAATCCTTAGCATTTAAAGAATCGAAAGGAATGATGAATGAGGGTAAGTATTCGATATACCTACAATTATAGCGTAGTTGAAATGCAGGCATGTGAACGAAAGCCAAAAGCTTCTTGAAAGCTTGACCTTTTTAAAAAAGAACACTGTCAAATGATAAAGGTTTATATCTCTTTATATATAAAAATTTAATCTACTTTGCTAAAAACTGTAAAACTATACCTATAGAAGTTGTAGCACTTTCTGTAAAACATTTCTCAGGTAGGGCACCTGTTGCCAGGAGCATGAAGTGTTTTCTATGAGGTACGCTAATGATCGGGCACCACGCTTTGCCATGTGACAGTTTCTTTTGCTTGTGTTGATGATTTTGTTGCATTTTACTCAAGGGGACTTAATATCTCTGCTTTTCTTAATAAGGACTTGGTTCTCAGCTCAGGAAAGGGTTAGAGAGAGAAGTTTCATCATGCTAGCTTTTGCTTGTCTTTTTCCATTTCTGGCATAATAATAATTGTATATCTCAAAGGCATATATTTTTTTACTTCTCAAATGTCTGCAATATTGACTCCTGTTACATTTTTTACTTTATCTTACTATGGTATTTCTTTAGTTCCATTGGCATTTAATGACTATGTTTTTGTTTAAACATTGACTTTTATTCGCAATGCTCACATAAATATATATTCAAGTTTATCGCAAGGCAAGATATCCAAACCCTTTCTGGTGTAGACTTGGCATGATGACATATCTTAATTCTTTCTGCATCCCCTTTCCCTCCTCCTCTCTACCATCCATCTCTCCATTCCCCTTCCATTTGAGAAAAATTTAAATTTCTTCATCCCTTTAATATTTGAATCACCCCTTGCTGATGTAAGTAGTTTGCTTTTTAATTAACCGTTTTAAAGTCTGTGACCCTACCTACTCACTTCTACAATGCAATGTAGTGTTTAACATGGGAGACTTTCTTCCCCTGAGTACAATTAATTTTTGCATAAGGTTAAAAATGTTCTGATCATACGTGAACTAAATTTAAAAGGATGTTTAGCTTGAGTTTACCAAAGAGCAATAGAATGATTCCACTTTTTTTCAGATTTGTGTCCCAGTCTTTAAATACGCATTTTGTTATACAAAGCACTGCCTCTTTAAAGCAAAAATGGCATCTGGAATCATGGTCTGTAGTGGTTGAGCCTTGTTCAGATTGCCTTGTCCTGTTTTCACTTCCTTTGTTCCTTCATTTTTCTACTGTGCTGTCATTTTTCTGTGGTTGAATGTGGGAACTAAACTTTTCTCTATTGTCAGCAAGCCAGTATGTAAGAATCTTGAGTGTCTCTTCCTTTGTTAATTTCCCTGAAGATGTGATTTTTTTCCCGACCACTCTAGCAGATGTTGTAAAGCAGATTTTACCTTGAAGTTTTGTTCATGACACATGGAGTCTGTGATGACTTGAAAATCCTCTTTATTTGTTCTAGTACTTAGTGATCAGAGTTTATTTTTTAAATGTCTTATCTGATGGGCTCTTAGCTGGCACTTGCCTAATGCTTCTAATGTACCTGCCTTGTTAATGGATGAGGTACAGGGTGTAAGCCCCAGGCATTTCCTCTTTGACCTGCACCCCTCATGGGTGATTCCATTTCAGCAAATTGTGTAGATCTATCTAAAGTGAATGATAGAATACTTCCTATGGTGAATATGGTTTGCTATGAAAAATCACTGTCATGTGGCATTTCTGAGCTCATCCAATGAAAGATCATCATACTGTTGATTTTTATTTGCTTGGCTTTTGTCTCTAACCTTTGCAAATAGATTATTTAGATAAGTTTCAGATACTGAACGTCTGAAATAATTCCAGATTTGTCTAAATACTTCTTAATGTAAAGAAAGTAGGCATGAATAATGACAAAAATATGTCCGTTTTTTAATCTTTCAGAATAATTGAAGCAAAATGATGAACTCTGATTTGGAGAGTCATAAGATGTGAAGGAATACACTTGTGTTTAAGCACCATGGCCTTTGATGAATCACTGGTGGGAAGAAGAAGAAAAAAAGTAACTGGTTTTCATCTGTGGGAGAGAAGTCATTGACCCATAAATGATTATTCCAGTTTTTATTCAAAGCAGCTGTAATTTAGTTAATAAAAGCAGTATGACCTGTGTTGTATGCCCAGTTGAGATAGTTTTCTGTTGTTATTTTTATTCAATTAGGGGCAACAGTAGGGGGGCAACTTCCAAGAATGATACCTTTCAGATCCTAGGACCTCATAACTCTAGGTTTAAATGGGCTCTGAGTGAGAATTCCCTAGCACTAACCTGGTGACTGCTCAGAGATACCTGTGAAAAACAGTGGCTTCCATCAAACTTGAATAAACTCAGGTTCTAGCAGCTTTGGCAGTCCACTATTAGCTGAGTAATGTGTCTGCTACTTGTGGATCAGTGGAATGGGGATCTGAGTAGGCAGGGGTCCAGTTGGGAACACCTTGTGTGTCACTGTGCGTGCTGCGATCCTGATGGAGCTAATGGCCTTCATTCTTGGTTGTTGCCATCCGCACATCCCCCTTCGGCATACAGTGTGAGAGATCCTTCCCAGGTTTGGGGTACTTTTATGAATGGGTGTGTTTTTCTTTTGTTCTCGCTACCCTCTGTACCCTGTCTTGTCCCCATGTTAACGTGCTTCTGCTGTACAAGATGTAGCGCCTTTTGTCCTCTTTGAACATGGTCCAATGACATGGTAGATCATTGCAGAAAGGAGCCAGATTTATTCTCACAGCACTGTGTTCACACCTTTCAGCAAAAAATAGCTATGGTTATAACATATGTGTTCCCTTCCTCTGATTTGAAGGCAAAAATCTACAGTGTTTCTTCACTTCTTTTCTGATTGGAGGCATGAAAAAGCAAGACTGAAATCGGAACTCTGAGTCTCCTGCATGGCAACATAACGTGTGTCTCCATCAGGCCCCGAGGCCAGCCCTCCTGCAAGGGGGCACTTTGACTCCTGTTGTGTCTCTGTTGCATGATGAACACTCATCACTTTCCTCCTGTAGTCCTGCCTTCTCTTCCCCTGCCCTAAGATTGAAAAGTAAAACACTGCCACATTTCCTACCCCTCCACCCCATTCCCTTAGAAGAAAACTAACATTCTGACAGTTGTGACCGCCTGGAGTACTTTTAGATTAATAGCACTCGTTTTTTACCTCGTTTGTGGGTGTGTTTGTATGTGCACACGTGTAAGGTAGGCACACGCCTCTTCTGTAAGGACGAAAGTGCAGTACCTACAGGAGAGCAAATGCTAATTTCGTACTTTTAGTAAAAACATTTAAGAAAACAAAGGTCTTTATTGGGTGGAATTATATTTGATGCAAATATTTGATCACTTAAAACTTTAAAAACTAGGTAATTTGCGAAGCTTTTTGACTGACTGCTCACCAGTACCCTCTAAAATACTAGTAATGATTCCTGTTTGTGTAATAAGGCATTCATATTTGTAGTGACATTACTAATAGTTGTTTCTTAGTCCACTAAATGTTTCCATGTGCCTCTTTTATGAGAACCTTATTGTAATATTTCATGTTGGGACCAAGTGGTTTGTCCATGGTATAACTATATTTATGACCTGCTAAGGCCTCTCAGAAACTGAACACACTATCAAAGCAGATCTTTTGGAAGAAAAATATGCATATGTGTTTTTTCTCTTCCTCAATTGTGTAACTGTCCAAAATACTAGCATATGGAGAGAGAGCTGTATTCCTTTATACAAATCTGATGGCTCCTGCTGCTCTTTTTTCTTCTGAAAATATTTACACTTTACTAATATTGTTTGTTACTTTACAAATCAGTTTTGGTGAAAGGAGGGGAAAAAGCAGATGGACTCAAAAACTAACCAAATTTCTATTCTCTCTTAGTAAGAAAGGTATGAAAATCTTTATAGTCCAATTTTTTATGAAATAAATTTTTACCTTTTAACATGCAGTTATTGCTCCCTTATTTGGGGTTTAACCCCTGGGGTGACCATCTGTTGTTGTTCTCTTTTATGCTGCCTGCCTGTTAAGGCCTTCACTGCCCTACTTGGTACTACCAGAGGCAGCAGGGGACATGGCAGAGGAATCAGCTCTCCTCATCAGCTTCTCCGGGTGGGGTACCATGGCGTCTCCTGGCCTGGGCCTCCCTGGGCCAGCACATTCTCCTTAACTCAGGCTCATCATTGTTCCAGGTTTCTGCCACATCAGATAACATTGCTAGCAGTGTTTTGCGCATCACGCCTCTTTTGCTCTATGATACACTTTTTACTCTACCCCCAATTTTGACATCATCTCTGTTGAATTGTATTTATTATATGTTCTCAGAGTGACACCATTCCCTATTTTCTGCAACATTCATTCTGGAGCTTTTGGCCAAATTACTTATTTTTCTCACCAATCCTGCTCCAGCCCTTTGTCTGCCTTAGGATGTCCTTTGCAGTCTGTCCCCATCTGTCTCACAGCCTCTTTTGTCCCTTCCATCCCTTCTCTGGGGTTGATGTATCTCTGCGTAGCCCTATGGGGTTTTTGTGTGGTTCTCCCTTGATTTAAAGTTGCCTCCCTAGTGAGATCTCCTCTTTTTTCCTTTCTGTCTTTCTGCAGTGTTTTGCCTACATCAGATACTCAGTATGCAAGTTTGATGATTGAGATCTGCCTGTATTTATATTTCTATTTTTAATAGGGTGAGCTAAAGAGTTTTCTTTTTTGACAAATTTCTCATGCTCTGAAAACCATATATAAATGGTAACGATTTTCCACCTGGAAATTCCATGTCCATACTGTTTAAATTTTTGAGAGTGCCAGAATTTAAATAATGGGGCTAAGATGCAGTAATCAGTTTAGTAAGTGACCAAGAAAATTATCATTTGAATTGATAAAGCTCAAAAGTGATAACTTTACTCCTCCTTCTTATTAATAAAAAGTTTAAAATGTGTATCATTTTCTAGATTTTTCTTACAGTGGGTAAGATTGTAAACTCAGAAGTGGGCTTTATGGTAGGTACATGTTTGGAAAAATATAACCCTCTACTTACCTGTTGTTGGAAACTGGAGAAATAATTGTCAACACTTAATCTTTTCATTGTATTTTATCTGATGAGGATTTATTTAGAAGCATTAGTTTACATGGGTATCACATATTCAAAATCACTAACTGCCACTGGGATTTCTTTTAAGTCATTTTCAGTAGCTAATAGGGATAATCCAACTTTGAAGATATGAGCAGTGACCAGGAAGTTTTCCTGCTTTCAACTTTGATAGCTTGTCATTATGGTAATTGAATGCTAGCTTTTCCATAAATCTGTTCATGGGGGAAGAAAAGGAAAGCATTTGCAATGAGCTTCTCTGTAAGACAGCCTCGGTGGAATCTTTAAGTGTTGTACGGGTGATTGGTAAGAGGAGAAAACTTTTTTGTTTTTGTTAAAAAGAGCATTCTTTACAACAAAGCCACTGTTGAGAGTGAGATCCCACGTCAGACATACCCAGTAACCACTCCAGAAAAGAACTCCAGCGTTGCTATGTGCAAGGTGCTCTCCTGGGGGCTTTTTTGCATAGCAACTAAGGTGTGCTATTTGTCAGTAGCCATTTTTTTGCAGTGCTTTAAAGACCAAAGTTGTTTTACAGCTATGTTACCGTTAAAGGTTTTTTTTTTTTTTTAAATATGTATTAAATCAATTTATCACTGTTTGAAGCTTTGAATATCTGCAATCTTTGCGAAGGTACTTTTTTATTTAAAAGACATAACTTTGTAAATACTACCCTGTAATATTATATATACTTAATAAAACATTTTAAGCTATTTTGTCAGGCTATTCTGTTGCCTCAACAGCAGACCACAAGCACATTTCTGAGACATTTAGTTTATTAATGTATTTTCAAGTTTATTAAAGTGTTCTATGTAACAATGTAATGACAATATTAGGTATAAATTATTTTTAAAAACATAATTGTCTAATACATAAATATTTAACCAGAGTAAACTTAATTAGAAGTTTTAAACAGTCCAGTGTGTTTCATAATCATCTGTTAATTTTCCCATGGTGTTGTGTCACATGACAAAACAAGAAACTTGGGTTCTAGCCTTGCCAGCCATGCCACTATCGGGGCTGGCGGCCCCTCGCGGCCTCAGCTGCAGTCCTAGGTTGCAGAGTAAGGTAAGCCTCTGCTGAGACCACAGCATGTACTGCTTGATTTTTTGTTGGGTGTCAGAAAGGACTGTTTTGACTGCAAATGAAGGAAAAGCAAATCCAAGAACAAATGGCGTCACCTGAAAGTTAAGATGCTCAGAGGCACAAGTGCATTGTTCAAACCAGGTCGTAAGGACCCAGTTTATTATGAATACCCACTAGTGTTCAGCTTTTCTCACCTAGCTGTGGCATTCCTCCTGAGTTCTGTGTGCCCAGCATGACGCCCAGTGGCTGAGGCACTTGTAAGACCCACTGCCTGGGCTTCCGGAAGTGTGGAGAGGACAAAAGAGAATGCTCATCTTTTTACATAGTCCTGGCCACTGCAGCTTCCACCTCGGGCATCTCACGGGCTCACGTGCTGTTCCTAGGGCAGAGAGGCCCAGGGTCTTGACTTTAGATTGAGCTAGAGCCCTGCCCACTCCCAGCCTGGACTGGAGGTTACAGTCAGTGTCTGCAGGGGGAAAGAGGAATGCAAGATGCCTAGAGCCAAAGCTGGGGCTAGGTGGCGGGAAATAAAATGTCATTGCATGCAGGACACAGGGTTTCTTGCCAGAGCTGCATCCTTCTGGTCTGAACTCTGTGGTTCTGTATTACATGTGTGACTATAGACTATTTGGATGAAAAATAATATTGGCAGCAAAGTACCATCTAATTTCCTTACCTCATAGGCAATTTAACTTTTATGTATTTAGGAGGACTTCTTCGCTCTCAGCAGGAATAACTAATGGAGTTCAGAAAGCATTAATGGTTGCCTCCTGTACCGAGAGCTGCCTTCTGCCGTACAGAGCTTTCTCGCTGTGATTAGAACTCCCACGGAGGAGTAGGCTTCCAAATACAACTGGATTTCACTTTTGTGTGGCGACTGACCTCAAAGGTTTGACAACTTCAGGAACAGTGGATTATGGTAACGTCATCTGGGTAGGACAGGATTTCAACACTAACTCAGAGGTTGCAGTGTTTGTGTGGCAAAATTCACATTCCCAGACTTTAATTTTTGTAAGCTTTGTGTTGAAGTACCCACCCACTGAATGTGAGAGAACTGAAGCACTTAACCCTAACTTATATAACCCTAACTTGTGTAACCCCGAATTACATAACCACATAGCATAATCAGAAATCTAGTTAGGTACTTAGCTGGAAGGTGGCAACTTTTCCATTCTGATAGTAGCCAGTTGTGGAAGGCCAGATGATTTTGTTTTTGTTTTTTGTTTTCCCTAGTTGGATGATGAAGTCCTCTCTCCAGTTCAGAAGATAAAATGCTTTGTAAGTCAGAAAACCAATCCAGTGTGAGTCTTGGTGACACATTACATGCAGATTTACAGGCTTGTGGTATGGTTACCATTGCTCATAACAGACAAACATTGCAACAGCTAACAGTGCTAGCCTTTCTGGAGCCTTGTATTTAAAATAATCTTATTTGTTGTTAGAGATCTGCCAAAAAATAAACAAACTGTTGTTTTGCTTCTAATGTTTATTTCAGTTGCCCAAGAAATTTCTTTCACTTAACATGACAACCTCTAAGAAGTAAGACTTTATAATCAAATCATTTGAAAAGCCTTAAGTGTGCTGTGTTAAACATGCATAAATTTTCCATGGAACTTTTTTTTTAAAATAAGATTATTGTTTGAGTGGTGCTGTGACCAAGCTGCACTAAGTGAACTGAATTCTTGTTTATACCATCATCCTGCATGTAACAGATTTTGTGGGGACATACAACTATCATGCTAGGAAAACTGGAACATACTAAAACCTTTGTTTTCCCCATATCTGTAATCTCTTTCCTCCCTAGCAGGGAGAGCTGACCCCACCACCACCACTGCTACCCCCAGGCGTGATGCTTTTCACTCTCAGGAGTTTCCATCCCCAGCTCAAGCAGATTATTTTTTTTTTTTTAGAATGTGATGTTCGTAAGCCCCACTCATATTTGGTTACCTGAAGAAACCTTTTCCTACTGCAGTAGACCACATGTTCCCTCCACAGTTGGGTGTTAGATGTTTCCATTTGGGGCCCATGAATTCAATAGAGCCTGTGTCTCCTCGCATCTTCAGCTATATGCCTGGCTGTCAGTTGGAATTGGTCTAGTCACAGTTACTGCTAAATGAAACAGAAAAGGTTATATACTAGGTCCTGTGTGGGAATGTGTTGGAAAGTACTAACAAATCCGTTCTCATTTCTGAAATTGTATCAAAAATTTATACTTTAAACCCATCGATAGTGGAACATTATTGATTAATTGCCTACAAGAATTACACCTGAAATTAGGATAGCAAGTTTTCTTTTTCTGTACTTGAGACAGGGTCTACAGGGTGTTCAGGGTCTCACTACTATATTGGACTTGTAGTGATCGACCTGTTTGCAGCCTCCCAAGAGCTGGGATTACAGGTATGCGCCACTGGGCCCAGTCTCAATGACCTTCTCGGGGTGCTGCATGGGTGGGGCTGGCACAGCAGGCCAGGGGATCAAGCTCATGGCTCCTGTATCTGCCTAAGCAGTCAATTTAACCTGCTGTACTATTTGGCCAGCCCTTATGATAGCATTTTTCAGTTAAGTGTTTTCTAGGAGCACCACATTTAGTAAAAGTAATATTCTTTCCTTATTTTTTTGTATCTTTGGGAAAGTGTTAAATTCTCCAGGGTAAACATTTGGCTAAATAATTCAGCTGTAATTATTCACTAAGTATCAGTCTTGGTCCTGCTGGGTAGAATCATTTTTCTTTGGTGTGTGAGTCTGCTAGACCTAGTGGATCTACCCACAAGTTCTCTGCCCCCTCATCAGAAGCAACTGGGATTCTCCAAAGAGCCGTAAGACAGTAGAAATCTCAGAAAAAAATCTTTCTGAGTGACCTGCTTCTAAGAAGGTACACATTTTCTTTAACATGTATGAATAGAGAGGGTGCTGCCACTCCATCCCACCTGAGGGGGTAGCTGCTTATTTTTGTGACTCTGTAGTTCTGCGAGGATGGCAAGGGACCAGTTTGGATCAGGCAGCTTTTCATAGAGGAAGCTATTTCCCGAGATCACAGCCTCCCTGGAGCACAGCGCAGACCGGTGTGGGCGTCCTATGTCCTAAGGGGGCGGAAGTTCCAGAGAAGCCTTGCCTCTTAACGGCCTTGCTCACGAGCTCCAGAAGTGCAGGTTCTGGGGCTGGGGAGGTGACTCAGTGGAATAAGCACTTCCCTGGCAAGTACAAACGTCCGAGTTCAATCCCTGGTTTTGCACCAAAAAAAAAAAAAGAAAGAAAGAAAAAGTGCAGGTTCCCCCTGCCAGTTCACTCCCAGTGATTAGCTCTTGTTCATGATGTTTCCCTTGGGAAGCAGCCACCACAATAATTCTAACTTTACAATAGACAATACTTACAAAATAAAAATGAAGGTGAATTTTCAGAATCCACACATTATGAGAGCCTGTATGCCACCCAGATCTACCTGACAGTGACACAGATGCTGATGAAAATACTTTGAGACTGCCTGTCCCAGTCCTGGATATTTTTATTCTTTCAACTGGAGATTAAAAATAAGGCCTCTCCAGGTGAGGCCGGCAGAGAGCAGCTTGTGTTCTTCAAGACTCAGTAAGATCATAGCTTTTTTTAAAAAATGCTATTGCTGAGTGTAACTTACCTAGAGTTTCAAAGAGCTTTTGAAAAGTGAAATATTTGCAAGCAATAGTAAAGAAACCTAGAACCCTCAGAGTTCATGCTCAGAGTCCTACCAGGGATTTAAATCTAATTATTAGTCTGAACATAAAAGAGGAGACGGAGCCGACCAAGTGTCAGCCCACAAGACAATAATAGCCATTTTGTTCTGCAGCCCAGTTATTAGTGTCTTAAAGGGTGGTCGGCACATCTGCTCCTGCCCTTGAAAGAAGCCGTGGAGGCTTCACTCTGCTGATAATGCTTTCTTTTTCTATGGAGTAGAAGAGTTTCCTACATCTCTAGATCACATCTTTCTCGGCACTCCCTAGGCAACCTTGGCACCAGCTCCTAAGTGCAGGCACAAGGTATAATTTTAAAAAATACAGTCTTATGTTTAAATTTAAAATTTTTATTACAGTAAAAGACATGCCACCGTTAATCCCCTTCAGAATTTAATGCCCTTTTTTTCAAATCCATCTCACATGTTCTTGCCACTTTCCAGGCCAGTTCTGGAAGTTGTCCTTGGGGAGTGTCTTTGTACCGTGGCTTCCTTGGTGTCCTGAATTCATTCAAAACCGTTCACAGTCATTTTGGGGAAGAACCAGAAGTCACACAGTGCCAGATGCAGGAAAGGAGGTGGACGAGGACACGCTGTGAGGGTTTTACAAACCTGCCTTTCCATTGGATGGCATTTGGCCTCATCTGTGCAGTATTTTTTATCGCACTTTTAAAGACACTCATGAAAGAGGTCTTCCTGAACTGCTTTAGAAAGTGATAAGGACAGTAGTATAAGTCATTCAAGGTGAGGGAGGGGGTTTCATGGGTAGGTATCTTTTAATTAATCATTTTATTAAAACATACACTGTACTTTTTAACTGCCTCTTGTAGAGGGGCAAGAGTTATGAAGAGTGGCCTATTCTTTCACTTTACCTGCTGTGAGGCCTGGTGTGATTCACCTAACTTTTCTGTCTTTTTTGTAAAATGGAGATTAAATGTGAAAAATAGTTGAGATAAAGTAGTTTAGCACAGTGCCTTAGTGTAAGCACTTCATAAATAAGCTATTTTGCTTTTTCCTCTTCAAAGTATGCTTTGATCAAAGTTGAAAAAAAAATACTAGGACAGAGCCTAGAGACAAGCATAACACACAATGAAATTCATGCTGGCTATGCTAGATTATGGCCAAATAAGCACAGAAGACATGAAATGACTAAGTAAAAAATAAATGCTACTGTATTATAGGCATGTCTGCTCCCATTCTGATGTTCCTGTTAGGATTCTCCTTAGTCTTCTTAGAGATTCCAGGGGACAGAAAATGACATTAGTGTCAGACATCCTGTTTACTTTTTCTATCATATATGTATATACATATATACATATATGATAGAAAAATATGTGTATATATATATGGGATATATATATGATAGAAAAAATGTGTACATATATAGGATATATATAATATAGACATACATGGGATATATATATATGGATATATATAATATATATTATATATATCTATATCTATATCTATATATATATATATATTAAGGAAGGAGTCTGTCTTGTAGCACACGGAGGAGGGTCATGGAAACCTTAGTCTTCCTGCCAACGCGACTCAGCTCATCCATTTATTCATTCATGCCGGTATCTGATTGTCAAGATTTCTGAAAACTGTTGAGAGCAGGCCCTCCAATCACACTAGACAGAATGTGATTAAAAACTTAAAAGCTGTCTTTGGGATAATAACTGCAAGGAACTAAATCCAAGTATGTGGGGGTGCGCATAGATATTGAAAATACTGCGCCTTTATAAATATTATTTCACAAGCGGAAGCCTTTCAGCTGGGGGTTTTTGACAAGGCTTAACTTAAACCGTAATCAGCCTGCTACCTTCTCAAGGGTGATTAGAGTTCTTGCTGCTTCAGTCCTCCTCGGTGGCTGGAGGACAGAAGTAGGCAGCTGGTGACACACTGTGAATTGGCCGTGGCTCCTAGTCACTTTTCCCCACCTATTCATGTGGCCAGGAGTGCACCTGGTTCACAGGGGAATAAAGCACCATACACACTAACTGGCCTGAGCAGATGCCAAGATTTGCCATGAGAAGCACCTGCTAAAAGGCCCCAGATTCATTGTAAAGTGTGGTTTTCTGTTGAGCCTTTAATACTGTGATATTATATGCTTTCAACAGAGGGGAGGTCAATGATCCTAAGATGTCAGGGTTTTAGCTCCTGACTCCTAACTTTGCCAGAGTTATGTCATGTTGCATTAAACAATGCTTCATTGTTTACATTTGTTTGGTGTTTTAAAGTGCCGTATCTAGGGCCAGTGAGATAGCTCAGAGGGCTAAGCACTTGCTTTGGCAAGTGCAGGGATGAAGGTTCAATCCCTGGCCCTGCATGCCTCGTTGACCCCGTTCCCAGGGCGTGCTGAGCCAGTAAACAAGTCCAGGGGTGGTGACGCATGCCTGTAATCCCAGCCCTGAGAGAGCTGAAAGCAGGAGGAACACTACAAATCTGAGCTGCATAGTGAGACCCTGTACAAAATACATAAAGATTAATAATAGTAGTATAAAATGCCATAACTGTACTAGAGTCCTTTCTTAGTATGTCTTCTGTCAGTCTCTGAAGAAAAAGCATGGTGCAGAAAGCCAATTGCAGCACCGTGATTATATCCAAAAGCTGGGCACTTGTACCTCGCATCAGGCGAGAGCATTGCTGTTCTCATCTGTAAAGACAGTTTGTAGCCACGTTCTCCTCACTTCCTGCTCCAATCCCTCACTTCTCTCCACTCTGAAAGAAAAGTATGCTATGACCGCTGGGATTATCAGTGAACTTTCAGTGGGAAAGGTGTTCTGAGCAGTGAAAAACACAAATAAACTTGTTCTACACTGGCATTAATTATGGAACCGGCAAGATAAACCCAGGAAAATGGATGGTATCCAAGCGGGATTAATAAGAAGGTTGTCTTACGGAAAGGAAAAGTCAACAACGTTAATGAAAAGCAGTATCTCAGTGGAGCCAGCAAATAAATATATGTCTATATGTTTAATTAAAGCAAGACCCAATTATGTCTCACTTACGGAGCTACTTAAATCATGAAAGTCTAACACTAAACGAGGAAAATCAGCACAGGATGCCTTGTCATCTGCACTTAATCAGAACTTGTATGTCTCAGAAGAGCCTTTAAGATGGGTAGTTGTGAGGCTATTTTTAAGGCTCCTGGAAACTTTCACTGGCTTTGAGTTTACAGCTCTGTGTACCTATAGTTTAGTATCTAAAGTTGAGGTGTAGGAGGATAGTGACTACTGAGCCACATCCTTCCTAGTTTTCATTCTGTGACTGTGATGAAGATAGGCCATATTAAACTGATAGAAGCAAAGCTTGAATCTATGCCCATAGCTAAAATTATTGTGCTATCATTTGCTGTTATGAGTAATATATAAATGCCCAGTAAAACTTTTACTTGTGATTTTAACTGATTTTCGACTGACTATTAAAGGTCATCTTTGGAGAAAAGACAGATTTAGGATGTCAGTCCCATTTGCTTTGTCTAAATACCTTGCCCTTATCAATTTTCTAAGTTTTTCTTTCTGTTTATGTCTTTAAAAATCCAAGGCAAAATTTAAATTAATTTTCCTTGCTGAATTTAATAACAAAAATTCAGGTCAGGTGGAGGGGTAGGGTAGGAAACAGAAGGCTCTCTCTAGAGCTAGCACCCCAAGGCTTCAGGAGTCCAGGAGGAAGGCAGACCAGGAGCACAGGTGACTGCTTGGCTCTGGACCTGGATGGGTCACCCATGTCCATATATCCTTCCTTCCTTCCTTCCTTCCTTCATTTGCTGCATTTTCTCTGACTTTTCAGGATAGTGCCAGGATTGATGAAAAGACAAGTGAGATAACATGTCAAATACTGCAAAATCCTTAGAAGAAAGATGTTATGCTATATAAATCAATGTCACTTTTTATTTCACTGTTAATTATGCAGGCTTCATTTTCTCCCTCTTCATTCCATGTGGATTTTTTTTCCTCTTTTATAAAGATATCACTTACTGGCTTGTTCATGCTGGCAGTAACATTGTAAGCTTATTTACTGAGTCCTTGTTCTGGACCCTATGCAAGAGCCTAGGAATACAGGCAGATTCAGACAGACCCAGCCCTTCCAAGGTTTTGTAGAAATTTAGTAAGTTTTCTGCTTTGTATGAATCTTGATTCCCTCCTTTGTTACTTAGGAAACAGTAAAAAGTGGTGATGTTTATTTCCGTTTGGAAATATTTTGAGGGCAACATAAAATGAAATACAGCTAAGGCAAAGTTAAAATGGAAACAGAGCCTAAAAGCTTCTAAGAAAGTAAAACCAACTAGATATTAAAAATAAAAAGCAAAAATAAGCAAAATTAATTATGGTTATTTTTAGCAAATGATTAGAAATTTTAAATAGATATAAAACAACCTGAACCAGTCATATACTGCCTAAGACATGTGATTGTGTGATTAGAGAATTTCTAAGAAGATAAAATTTAAAAATTAAACAGGGAATTTTGCACAATCAAATAATTTTTGGCTTCTGTATTTTCCCCATAACTACTTTCTTCTGCCACTGTGTTATTATCACAACACTCAACTCATTCAGTGTGGTATTCCCCAATTCATGAGTCGCTTCTTTCTCAAACTCTTAAAATTTTATGGTCCCTCAGGTTTTTCTTTTACAGTACATAAAAGTGCCTAGCGCAACATAAATAGGAATTTAACAGATGTTGGTCTTTTTACCCCACTGATGAAAAGGAAAAGAAACAACCACACATTTCCCTATTCTTATTTATTTATTTTCTTAGGGATATTATTGGGTAGAAGTTGATGCTCTTGACTTCAACTGATTTCAGCTTCACAGATGAGCTATTTTGAACTCAGTGGCTGTTCCCGGGTCAGAAATCCCAGCTGGCAATAATCCAAGCTTAGATTCCTTCCCAGGGTTCATGGTGCCAGGGAGCAGATCTTTACCTGGACAGCGCCATCTGCACTGGGACCTCAGCCCTCCGTGATCCAGGAAAGAAGGAAAGGCCTAGGAGCTGTGGGCAGCGGCACAGGCCCTGGTGTTGGCTCTGCTGGCCACCAGCAAGAGCCGCTCGGTGCAAACTGAGATGGGTGCCATCCCCTCCCAGCCCCAGATCTGCCCTTGGGCCCCACTTGCCAGGCATAGGTCTGTGAGCCTGGCCACCCTGGACCCTGATGACAAAATAAACAGCAGGGGTTTTCGTTGTTTCTGGCTGTATCTTGGATGAATTCTGTTCATACCACAGGAAAATAGGGGAGTCCCAAATCCCCACAAGTACACACAGCCCTTGTTTCCCCTTGGTCTCTCACAGGCCTCAGCCTCAGCTCCAAAGTTTGGCTGTCTGCTCGGCTTGGATCCAAGCTACACTGCAGAGGAAGCCTGGAGGGGCTGGCCAGGGAGCCCCTGTGCAGCAGCCTGCTCCGCTAGCTGTCACTGCTGAGCTGTGGCCCAGAGGAGACCCTGCGGCTTTCTGCCTCTCAGCCTGTGCCTGTGTGTCATGATGAGCCATCCAGGAAGCCTCATGGCTTCTCTCACGCTGCTCCTCCTTGCTCCTCCGTCGCTTCTCCCAGGAGGTGTGTCAGGACCCAGATTACATTTCTTCCCACTCTAGCCCAGGAGACATCAGGAGACAGCCTCCAAAAGGAGCCAGCACCCTACTTCTGTCTCAGGATGATAAAAAAAAAAAAAAAAAAACAACTCTCAGAAAGGAAATTCTAGTAAGCGGGAATAAAAGAAACCAACCTTCTATCCAACCCGCACCAGCCCATGGCATGCTTGTGAGTACCACAGTCAAGCCATCGACATGGCCCTCTCATCACTGAGGACTCCGGAGGAGGACATTACCCAGAATGCCCTTGGAAAAATCACCAAGGACCCGTCAACAGTCACTACAGTTGGAAGTGAATGTCCCGCGGGCAGGTGAGTTCTGTTTGGCGTATATTTAAATAAATGAAACAGAAAAAAATAATACAGCAAAAACAGGAGATTTGAGATTTTTTTAAAAAAGTATATTTCTTGTTTCTGTTTAATAAAAGGAGTAGATGATCTAGCTGCACCAGGGACGCCACGCCTGGCTGGAGTCAAGCAGCGCGGCTTGGATACGCTGGATAGAGGGCATGCTCCCTAGTGCCTTCCGCAGTTGTTACTTGATTTTAGTGTTTTGCTTGTAGTAGTAGAGAAACCTCTCTCTGTGCTGCCAAATCTACAAAAAGTGAGAAAACAAAACAAATACCCAGAGGACTGTGTGTTTTACCAGCAAGTGAAGAAAGCTGCTTTTTAGAAGTGAGGAATGCTGCTAATGTTTACTCTACAAACCCCCTGGCCCAGTCCACTCATTTGTATTACCTGCCTGGCTCTTAAGAGAATTTTTGTTGCTGCCAGTTTCCTGTCCCTAGAAAACCTGGAGAATGGACACAGCAGATAGCCTGCAGCTGCTCATGCACACCTTTCTTCCTCTATTGGTCATGGTGGGATTACCTGAGCCCCTACCTTGGCAGGAGATCTGTGATCCTTAGCTGTTGCTTGCCTTATCACCTACAGCAGATTTAACAAATCATACCCACCAGGCTGAAGAGGGGTAGGAGAAACTAACCTGCAGCTTGTTTACTTGAAATATGAATGACATGAATTTCTATCCTGATCTTCATCTTTCATAGAGATGAAAAATTTCAGGCTCAGACAAGTAAGCAACTTGCCCAAAAGGTAGAGTTGGTGTATAATCTGCTCTAGGAAGGGCAGAGGGAAGGTCTCCTTTTATTGCTCCTTTCTCTGGGGAGAGCAAGGTGACCTCTCCCTACACCCCTGTTCTGTGGTCTACCAGCATGCATGGAATATGCCATGCAGCTTAAGAGCTCCTCCCAGCCTCTCCTGTGCCACCTCATCCAGCAGATGGGACCAGCCCGGGGCAGAGCCAGCTGGTGCCTGCAGCTGGATAGGATGACTACACCAAAGCAGACTGATGGTAGAAGCTGGGTCCTAGAGCCCTCAGGAGAATGTCAGCTACTCAGGGACAAGGACATCAAGCTCCCCCAGGTCTGTGCCTGGTTCCCAGTGGCAAGAGGGAAGATACTCATCCCACCTCTGAAGGGGTCCCCAGACTATGCCAGCATAGTAATATGGAGGAGAAAGAGGGGAAACCAGTCATTTTCTGTGGATTCATTTACTACCTAAAAGTATTGGAAGGAAAATTCCACAAATTCAAATCCGTAAGCTTTCAAGTATTCACCAGTCTAAATAACATGATGAAATCTTGCACCATCCCACCCAGGTGCAAGTCATCCCTTTGTCAAGCATGTCCCCATGTATGTATTACCTGCTCATACTGTGGTACTGCAGGGCTTGTGTCTGAGAAATCCTGATGTAACAGCCTAATACTATGCCAGGATGCACACCCTATCCACCTCACCTCATCTCATCACGCAAGCATTGTTTCATATCACAAGAAGATACCTATTTAAGGTATTCTAAGGAAGATGGAAAGTGAACGAGACCACATTTACATATCTTATGCTATATCATATGACTACAGTTCTGGGTTATTAGTTATTAGTAATCTCTTACTATTTGTAAGCTTTATTATAGGAATAACTGTATAGAAAATAATATAGTATATATGGAGTGTGGTACTGTCTGGTTTCAAACATCACTGGGGATCTTGGAGCATAGACCCTGTGTATTAAGAGGGATTACTTTATGAACAACATAGAAAAAGGAACATTGCAACGTTGGCACTGCTTAGACTGAAGTACAGCTCATTGTGAGGGCTCTGGAAGACCTCTCTAGCCAGTCACTCATTCAGTCTGCTTGATGAGTACCTACTGTGTGCTGGTAGTCGACAGTTTCCCTAGCATCCCTGCCTAAAAACCATGTGATCCACAGTGATGCTCACCTGCTGAGTGGGGGGACTCCTACGTGGAGAAACTGTTGAGAAAGTCTTCAGGTTTCTGAGTCTGAGGTTCATGATGGAAGCGTCCAATTCACCTGCTGTAAGCAAATGTTTACATCCTGCCCGCCCCTCCACCACCAAAGTCATATCTGAATTCCCAGGATAATGGTGTTTAGAGTGAGGTTTGAGGGAAGTAGCTAGATTAGGCCTTTATGATGGAACTGCTGTCTTAATAAAAAGAAGACATGACATTCCTCTGTCCACCATACAAAGATACGGCAGGAAGACAGCAGCGTGTGAACATGGAAGAAGGTTCCAGAAGATCTAGGTTCTATAAGCACTTTCATCTTGGACCTTCCAGGCTCGAGTATTGTGAGAAAGAAGCATTTGTGCTTTAAGCGCTCAGTCTGTGGGACACTGGTAACAGCCCAGGATACTCGTGTGAATTCCTTGGTGATGAATTTTCCAAATGATTACTTTACAAAGTGACTTGACTTACTGCTGATAACCATCAGAAGATCAGATCCAAAACTTGTAACCAGGATGTATGGGGATTGAGTCCTGCTTTGGGTTCCAGTAAAGGTTGAACAATATTTTTTTATTTATAATTTTTCAGCAATGTATTATTGTAATTTCAGTTACAGTGTATACAACTGATTTCAGCAGCTAAGAAGTTTCTAAATAAAAGTGTACGTAATATCTCAGGAGTCTCAGTACATCAGAAAAAAATCAAAACTGAAGTTCATTACACCCATTTCCAATAATCTGTAAATAATTGTACTTTCGAATGCTTGGAATTTTAGTGAAACAATTAGCTGTTTATCTTTTGGTGACACAAAGCTAGAAAAAGAAGAACTAACTATATAAAATCCTTTATGTCTTGAAACATTTTGCTCACTTTAATTTGCTCATTTTGCTTTAGAAGTAGCAAAATAATACATCTAAGAAAAGGGTGAAATAGCAAAGCTCTTAGGTGTAACATGTTGGTGTCCTTGGCATAGATGAGCCTGTTTCTTTTAGAATTTTATTATGCAAATGAAGATGAAAAGCAGTAGAGGCAAACTTTTTTGTTTGGAGTCATTCCTCCTTTCGTGATGCTCATTATTTTGCAGTCTGAGAGCCTGAAACTTTCCTGAGCCGTAGCTCCGCCTCTACCTGCAGGTGAGTCATACCCCACAGATGGAACCCGGATGAGGGTATCGAAGGAAATGGACTACGGAAGACGATGCGTCGCTGCGTGGGCGTGTTTACATCGACCAATGAGACAGCCTGTTAATGCCAGGCGGGAGTAGAACTTGCGTCTCTTCTTGCAGTGCCCAGAAGTCTCTGAAAATGACTTGCTTTGCCATTAAACAATTGAAAATAACGGGTCAAAGAGGTACAGCACATATGCTAAAGAGCCACATACATTTCAGTAAAATATTCATTTGGAAACAATTGAATTGTAAGGTCTACCTCACATTTTAAATTTTGATCTGTAAACATCTGTATTTTTCTTTTCCTTTTGGAACAAAAAAATACTTAAATACCAAATATTTAAATATCCAGATAGATAAATAAAGGTAAGAAAATACCTATCATATGAAAATATTATATGTAGCCAATAATGATGTTTATTGTATGACTAGTCTTTAGGTGTTAGGTTTAAAAGAAGAGTTATAGCAGATCACAAAAAAAGAACTGATCAGATTTCACAGGATAGTGCAGTAAAAACATCATGAATACCACATCACACTAAAAAAATGGAGTCTAAATAAAATAGCAGTTTTTATAGAACTAAAAACTATAAACTTTTCTTGCTATTAAATAAACAATAATTATTTACACTTCTGTACCTTTACATTCCACCAAGCACTTAGGTGCGTCGTTACCCATTTAAATCCCCACTCAACAGCAGATTTCTTTTTTTTTTTTTTGTCTTTTTGAGACAGGGTCTCACTATGCAGCTCAGGCTGGCCTTAAGCTCACTTTGTAGCTCAGGCTGGTCTCGAACTCACAACAATCCTCCTGCCTCAGCCTCCCGAGTGCTGGGATTACAGGCCTGTGCCACCACGCCCGGCAGCAGATTTCTTTAGACATATTTTATCAAAGACCTATGAGGCTCAGCAAGTGAAGCGTAGCCGCGGTCACTATGCTGGAAGACACAGGCGGATTTCAACTCAGTTTTGGCTTCCAGCTCTGGTCTCCACATCTGCATGGAAAGCTGTGCTGGAGAAAGAGTTTTGGTCACAGAGTTGAATTCCCTGTGGCCTCTGGAAGTAGTGTAAGCCAGCTCTAAATGTGGTTTCCAGAACTGCGTTCCCTTCTTTGGTGTGTGGTCCAAGGGACAGTTTATTTAAGATGAAGATTGGCCATGTGTAGGAAGAAGGAAGGAGGAAGAACAGCAAATCTACCATAAAAGTATAGAGGAAGCATCTCAAGTTTGTAAAATAAAATAGAAGGCAGTGCAAGAAGCTATGTCACAGTATGTATACATACAAACCACTGACCTCAGTGATTATTTATATCCAAACCTTACAAGTCAGCATCTAAACTTATTATTAGTTTTTCATATAAAAAATTAAAGCTACAAACTTCAAATTTTGAACTGTACATTAGCAAAAACATTCAAGCTTTTTATTTTTAAATCCATGTCAGTCTGAGTGCAAGCTGGTGAAGTTTTTCTTTTTTCTTTTCTTATTGTTTCTTTGCCAAATACCAATAAAAACACAGATTCCCAAGGCAAGGACTGTAGTCCTGATGAAACATAAACACAAAGCTTAAGAAAGTGTCCTGTGCAGTGAGGGGTATGGATTGAGTAGGAACAACTCCCCATGAATAAGGAGCTGTGTTCTTTCAATACAGAGAATTGATAATGGAGATGTGCTTTACATTTATTAATGGGAGAACAATTAAGATATTTTTCTATATTGTGAGATTTTTTAAAAGAAGCAACAGGTGTGGGTTGTGGTCTCTTAGGAGTACAGAAAGCCTCAGAGTTCCTGGAAGCTTCAGACACAAATACTTATTTTCAATGAAAACTGAAATAGCTCAAGTTTAATATTCAAGGAAAAAATGACTTGCACTTGCTCCTCTACCTTTCTGTCACTAGAAAACAGATACGACTTGGCAGGAAATTTACCTGATCAAAACCAAACCAAGTGCTAGCTGAAGGGCTCTGTCTAGTTGGACAACCAAGCAGAGTATTCCTGAAGCGCACACGGGAGCTGCTCGTTGTATCTACGTCTTCTGGATGACCAAGTCACGTCTGCTGTCAGGAAGAGCAGATTGACCTGCTTCAACTTGATGGCTAGATTCTGACATGCTGGGGAAAAAAGGATAGGAGCCACAGTTAAGCTGAACAGAATGCAGTATTTACTATTGTAAATAGTAAATTTTACT
Organism: Ctenomys sociabilis; assembly: GCA_004027165.1. NCBI lineage: Eukaryota > Metazoa > Chordata > Mammalia > Rodentia > Ctenomyidae > Ctenomys > Ctenomys sociabilis. The sequence goes on from PVKA01001250.1 coordinate 78,841, forward strand.
GTAGATACCCAGGGAAATAAAAATTATCCTTCTTCCTTGGCTCTAAGATGTGGACAGCATAAAGTTGAAGTGTGTCTCAGCATCAGTGTAGTAATTTTTTCTTTTCCCCTCTCTCACTTTCAGTGAGCAGAAGTCTTCAAGTTCGTAGACTTCAAGAGCTGCAATTAAAATAACTATATCTCTTAAAATCAATGCCATCCTAGAAAGAGGAACTAAGAGGCAATGGAGCTGACCAGCTCATAACTGGTCTCTCTATGCTCAGTGCCTTGTTTGCAACATTATTTCAATATGTTTGCAAAAACAACAATATTTCAATAAAATACATTCTGGATTTTTTTTTTTTTGTTGTTGTTGTTGTTGTTAGGGAAAATTTCAAGCGTGTTCTAAAATACAGCATGTGTACTCTACCCAGCTTTAGTGTTTTCAGCTCATGGCCTGTCATGTTCCCTCCTTGCCCCAGATAAGTTTTGAAACAAATTTCTTATGTAAGAACATTCCATCACCAACTGTTTCGGTGTGTATCTAAAAAAGGCAAGACTTACTCTTCAAAAACACAAAGACAACAACACCATCTCACCTTCCACAAACTCCTAACAGCTCCCTAAAGCAACATTAATGAATTCCTTAGTTGTATCAGGTATCCATTCTTCTTTTCTTTTTTGACGGAACCAGGGATTGAACTCAGATCCTTCAGCTTTCCAGGCAAGCTCTTATTCTACTGAGCCATATCCTTGGCCCCTCAAGTATCCATTTAGCATTTACATTTTCCTGGTTATCCTGTAGGTAGTCAGTATCGCTGTCATTTCTTTCTTTGAGAGATCCTTTGCCTCAGGAGTAAAGCCCTTACTCCTTGCTTTCCCAATGCTTACTATTATTGTTGCTGTGAAAGGAACAGGACTTTTTTGTCAGGTTAAGTTTGGCTTCAGTTAGTGGCATCCCCCTGACATCACCTAACGTCTGTTACTTTCTCCTACATTTTCTTACATTGGTATTTAGATCTGTAGGTCTGTGCAGATATAGTTTGGTTTTTTAGAACAGTGCTTCTACCAGTTAAGACATCATGCTTGGTCATGTCTTTGGATGTTATAAGCTTCCTAGTGATGATTTCTTACATCCAGCACTTTTAATACAACTGTACCATTTACTATAACTACATCCAAAATATACATAGAAAATAATGAATCTGAGGTATTAACTATGTTACCTGTTCAGCCTTTGATGTCTTTTTTTTTTTTTTTTGGAAACGGGGATTGAACCCTTTGATGTCTTTGGTGATGAAGAAAAGCAATTCCCCTGAGTTGGCCCAGCCAATAAGAACCGCTGCTGCACAGCGTTCCCTGATGCCCTGAGAGCTGTGTGCCTAGGCCACCCCAGCGAGCAAAGTAGCCTGGTGTGCGGTTTTGTCTCTGTGAGCCAGAAAGGGTTGGGAGACTGGAGAATTTCTTTACCAGAAGCACTGATTGTAGTTTTCAGTGTATAGCTCAAGCCCTGAAGCATACACATAAAAATGCAACATGTGACTGCACCCAGCTCAGGAATTGGGTCTTCAGCCACCAGCAGCACAGCGCTTCTTACCTAATTCTGTTGCCTTTAGAACAACAAAGGAATCACAGATCTTAAGCATTCAGTTTTACCTCCGCTCACAACATTTCAGGGTAGCAGCCATGTCTGTAAGTAGACGTCCAGAGAGCACAGTTGGGCCCACGGTGGCTGTGAAGACCAGAGAGGCCGGCCGCTGCTAGTTTGATTCCATTGGTCTCTTTCTTTTGATTCTAGCCATTGTTCCTCTGATGTTCCCAAATAACTTCATTATGTTGTATACAGTTCTATAGGTGAGACACACACTTGGATAACATGCTACGTTACAGCAAGAGCTTTCTGACATGTTTTAGCCACCATTTAATGAGTTTTCGTCAGGAACAGACTAACGTGAGTACATATGACGTGATGTTAGATATATGGATATACACATATTTTTTATGCAACTAAAGTTTCACATACTATCATTCTCACTGGGTGTGATACATTCTGGTACATTCTTTTCTATTCTATTACTCTGTAAAAAAATAAAAATGCTGGTTGTGACACACTGAATACATTTCAAAAAGCAGAGGTGGCTCACAACTTTCATCTTGAAAGCCACGTCCTATAGGGATGGCAGAGACTGAGGACATCACGGTAAAGTTCTTTGGAACCAGGCAGATTCCAGCTGCTTGAATTAAGACTCCTAGGACAATGGAGGATCATTACCCTGTGAACTGGGACAGAAATCAGAGCATAGCTATATTTGTCACATGACAAAACATTATATGACCAAGGCGAACAGACAGCCCTTTGCATGTAATTTGTATATGGGTCAAATCTGGAAAGTACCTCAGTACCTTCCTGAGAGCCATCAAAAAGAAAAATGTTGGGGCTGGGGAGATAGCTCAGTGGCATAAGCACCTGCCTGGAGAGAATAAGGTCCTGAGTTCAATCTCGGGTACAAAAGAAACCAAGAGAAAAGCCCTCCAGCCCATGGGGCGCTGGCCAGGGCCCCACCTCTCCTACGGCAGCCTATAGGACCTGCACTTTGAAGCAATATTTCCCATCACACCAACCCAACTCCATTTATTCAGTTTGAAGGACACGCTGTGCTCTCCAGAACCACAAAGAGGAGAAAATATTCCCTCCTGCACTGCTGCATAATCAATTTTTCTACCTCCACATAAAGCCCTGCTTACAGAACTTGTTTTCTGGCTTTCTGAGTGTCCTGTGACAGGGAAACAGGGCTGGAGACTAATAATGCCGTTGCTAGAGTCCACTGGGTTGCCTTACATTTTTCACCTCTCTCCTTATAAAGAGATTCCAGCTGCAGGGAAGAAAAACAAAAAAAGATAAGAGGAAAGAAAAATCCACACAATACCAGTAAGTTTACCCTTGGGATCAAGTCACTTTCTCAGCTGGTGTTTCCACAACATAAATTGTTTATGCATTCTGCTAGCTTTTTAAGATGTTTGGGAAGAAATCAGAATTTCCTTCTTGGTTTATTCAATGCCAGTGCTTAACTTCCTCTTAACACACACACACACAGACACACACACTCTCACACACACTCTCACAGACACACACACACACACACACACAGTCCCACACACATGCACCCTCACACACATACACATGGATATTAACATGTGCAAATGATTTATATCAGTGTTAATTTCCCACTTAGCAGGAGCAGGGAGCTCTTTTTTTCCAGAATATGATCAGCTTTAATGTGTTACTGTATGAATTTAATATTTTTGGTAACTAAAAAGAAAGAAATAGCCCATGAGTCATGCAAAACCCAAGAAGATTATTCCGATGTTTGTTTATCTTGAACTAAATTTACAGGGAAATAAAATCACTCTAGCAACTCAAACTGCACACTCACATTCTTTTGTATGAGTTAATTATACTTAACTGCTCTGTAATGTCCTGATTAATTATTTCCTGTTCCAGTCAGTTGATTGTGCATTTTGATATGAAACCTGCATCCTGATGAGAATCTTGGACCTATTTCTCATCTTGCTTCAGACCCCTGTGGAGCTGATCTGAACAGCTAGCTTCAAATAAACCTGAATCCTTATCAGTACCCCAGGACAGTTATGTCACACTCAGGCAGGGACAGAAGATCTGTAGTTTTGGCCTGGGGCATGAAGTCACCAGTTATGAGCAGGCAGCAGTGAGCTGTGGGGTACACCATGCTAATTGTAGAAAATAGAACTCTGTACCCTGCACAACACTGGTGACTTACCTTCCACCCAACGGCTCTCCACGTGAACAGGCCCCTGGCAGGTGAGCCTTGACATTGGGAGAAGTCCAGTGCATCTGTTTCCTACGGTAGCAACCCCCAAAGTTAGTGGTGCGGAACAATACAAGTCTGTTAGCTTACAGTTCCATATGTCAGGAGTCCTGTGCTTCTTCTCAAATCCTGTTTTCATCTTTTCCAACAGATAGAGGCCTCCACATTCCTAGGTGCATGACTCCTGTTCTAACTTCAAAGTCAGAGCAGGATCTTTGAATCTGCAGCCTCATCTACTCTCATACTTACTCTTTTTTTGCCTCCCTTTCCCCCTCATGTGGACCCTTTTGAGTTCACTGTGTCCATATAATCCACAACCTTCTCGCCAATCCCAGATTTTTAACTTAATCATATCTGCAAGTTTCCTTTACCATGGAAAGTCCACGTTCTCAGATTCTAGGGGTTAAGATATGGACATCTTTGGGAGCGCTGTAATTTGAATGTCCTCTGCAAACATGTTGAAACAGTTGTCAGTGTAGTGGTCCTGGGATGGGGAGCGTTTAAGGGGTGATTAGCTCACAACTCTATGACTTGGGGGCAGGCTTAATGTCTTTAAGCAAAGTGGTTTGTGGAGTGGTTCTACTTCATGCTTTGTTCTCTCGCGGTATTACGATCCCCTCAAGATGTGACCCCTCAACTTTGGACTCCTGGTGAGGTAACATATTGTTTGTAATTTCCTGTCTGTGATGGTCTATGATAGTACTACAAAATAGACTAAGTGAGGGACTGTTATTCTGCCTGCCATATTTTGTAGATAAGCTGAGCAGATCCCAGCATAAAGCCCAAGCCTGCATGTGCTTCCAGCTGAGCAGCAGGGTAGCACTGAGCCTAGGACACACCAACACTGGAAGAGGGATCAGGATACCTGTGGCTATGAATTCCAATCTTGGCCAGATGGTCAATGGTGCCCCAAATCTGCCCTGTCTTTCCATGGACTAAAGGCTAACTGCCACTCAGCACCCCCTAAAAACACAGAGACCAGGCTAATTATAAAGAATACAGATTTATTTCTTGCAATTCTGGAAACTGAAAACCCAAGGTCAAGGGGTCCATATCTATTGAGCGCCTTCTTGAGTTATCTCATGGCAGAAGGATAAGAACATACATGTAAGAGACAGGAAGGGGCCCCAGTTCACATGTCTTTGCTAAAATATGTGCTCTAGAGATAACACCTCTTAGTGTAATAGCATTGATCCATAAGCTCTTCTCTCATGACCAAATGCCTCCTCCTACAAGGTCCCCCTGCACTGTTGCACTGGGAACAGTTTCCACATGGGGACTTAGAGGACACACTACGACTCTGACATCAAGATTCCACAGTAGTGCACAGGTGTAGGTAGGCCTGAAGGGAGCAGGAAGGTGCCTCTCTGATCCTGAATTGAATGGTAGGGATTGCTTTGAGAGTTAAACTACAAAAGTCAAAATGGAGGCCAGCCAAATAGCTCAGCAGATTAAAGCACTTGGTTAGGCATACACAGGGACTAGGGTTTGGTCCTAGGCTTGCTGTACTGGCCTTGCCCCCAGGGGTGCACTGAGACGGTGACTAAAACTGGGCATAATGGTGCATGCCTATAATCCCAGCACTTGGGTGGTTGAAAACAGAAGAATCATTATGAGTAAAATCTACATAGTGAGACCCTGTACACCCGGTCCTACATTCATTAAAACAAGAATCAAAACGGAGAGTTGATGTTATAAAGTTATGCAGTGAACAAGTTGACCTCCAGCATATGCATATCTTTAAAGGAGAGTGTAAGAATTGAGAGGGGACCAGTTAATGAGTTTGGGAGCAAAGAGGCACAAACAGGTTCTTAGGGGTCACCATACCACATTACCACTTTCCCTGACAAGCCCACTGAGCCTGTCCTCACAAAAGGTGAAAGCAGGAGACACAAAAGCTCAGACCCATGAACCTTCAGGTCATGTAACTATCTGTACTTTCCTATGATTCCAGGCTCACCATGAAACCCTAGGATAATTAAGCTTCTCAGGGAGCCCCCTACACAGACGGAGGATGGGCTGTCAATCTCAGGTGTACTTGACAGATAGACTCTGTTTCTCATGGAAAATTAACAAACCAGCATGCTGGCTTGCATAAATTCATGTCTTGGGAGTTTAGTTAGCATGAGTCAGCACCTCTAGGCTGTCAATCTTGGATCTGTGTGACAGATATTCTAATTTCTCATGAAAATTAACAAACATCCACCAAGGTTTCTATTTATTAATGCATTAGGGGTTAGGTTATTATAAGTTCGTATCAGCTCTCATCAGCCCAGGGGTCCCTGCAAGGCCTAAGCAGAAATGAATATCATTGCACCTCAGGCTTCATTGATTTATGCTCTTAAGAATCCTGCACACCCTTTCTTGCATGTCGCCCTTGTTTGCCATCTATCTGCCCCACTGTGAAGGGGACCAGGTTTGTTTTGCTCAATCTTGGATTCCCCGAGCCGAAGGGTTGGCACAAAGGAGGTGTCTGATAAATGTCTGATGAACCAATAAATAAACGGATGCTGTCCTGACCTCTCCTTGTGTCTCTTTTTCAGCCAGTAGAGAGTGGAAAATGGATGCTAACACAACAAAAGATTGAGGAGTAGATATTATAAATTAAGGGAAAGGTCACATTCAAGATAAGACGGAGGCTGCTCTGTGGCATTAACAGGAGTCTGTCTTCCCAGGAGCAGTGGAGAGACAGCCTATTAGGCCATACTGTGACAGGACAAAGCAGCAGCAGTGACAGGGCAGCAATGAGGCATCTCTAGCAAACATCTGGACACTTCTATTTGAATTTCCTGGCCTCACTGCAACTCACCACGGCCCAAAGCAAGCCCATCACAATTCAAACCTCAACTTGCAAGCATCCCTATTTCTGGGTGTCTCCTAGTTCTCACTTTAGAGTTACTTGAGGTTTCCCTAATGTTTATACCAGGTAAGAACTCGACAATTCGTACAGGTCTCCCACAGCATGAGTGCCTTAATTCCAAGTCCCAGCCTGGCCTACATCTGGGTGACTATAACAGCATTTGTATTGGTGCTCAGGTTTCCATGAAGAACAATGACTACTTTTATAGCCCAAACTTCTGCTGCTTCCACAGCCTGTTTTGAAGCTCCTTCAGTGGCTAGCTGCCTCCTCACGGGCCACAGCCTGGCCTTAAAGGTCATGCATATCTGCAGAGGTGTCCATCTTTTTCTCCTACTATTTTATAGCTCATCCCCTGCTTTTTGATTTCCAAACCAGTCCTCCTCCCAGGGCAGATAAATCTCTTTTCTTCCAGATGTCCCTTCCCACCTGCCCCTATGTTATTGTTGTGCTGGATGGCCGTTCACCCTTCTCCTTCCCATCTTTGAAGCTCCCTAACTTTCCAGCCCAGCTAAAAACCCAAGACTGTCATGAAACTTTCTGTGTACAGAGACACAGAGAAGCAGCCAGTGCTGAAAACTCTCAATCCTCATGGGTACGTCCCCTATACTATTTGGGAAATTAAACTGAACAGAGCTAATTTTGCACCTTTTCTGAAGCTGCCATCTTTTTTTTTTTTTTTAATCATTCATGAGAAGTAATCATATCTTCCCTATCAGGAAGGTTGGCCCTAGAAGGGCCAAGGAATCCGTTAGGCTTTCTTGTGGCTATGTCAACATCTTACTCAGTGAGAGGCTGAAAAGGTTTTCAGAACTTTAACATTGAAAGACACACAGAAGTAAATCATGAGTAATGATTTACTCATTACTCACAGAATTTACTCATTACACACAGAAGTAAATGAGTATAGGGAGATGAAAATAAGAGAATGAATTGGCCTTGGATATTCCTGATCATGGCCAGATGACAAGGTGAATAATTCTCAGTGCCTTAGCATCTATCTGCCTCAAGTATTCAAGCCCCAAGCCAGTTGGTCTAACAGAGCTCTACTGTGCAACTGATCCTACAGGTGTTGCTATAGTTGGAGCCTGCAGTAGGTTGGATAATAGACTCCAAAAGTTGCATCTGCTTCTGATTTCCAGAATCTATGGCTGTGACTTTTTTTTTTTTTTTTTTTTTTCGCAAGAATCTTTGCACATGCTAGTACTTAGAGGATCTTGAGATGATATCATCCTGTATTATTTAGGCTCAATGGATCATTCTGGATCCTGAATCATCCTAGATTCAGTGACAAGTGTCCCCATAAAGGACAGGAGAGGAAATGATGCAGAAGATGCAACAGAGATTAGGATTGTGTAGTGGCAAGCCAAGAAATTCCTGAGGCCATCCAGAAGGTGGGAGAAACAAGATAGGATCTCTTTGATGGTCTTCACAGGGAAAATAACCCTATAGAATGCTTGGTTTTGAAATTGAGGTTTTGAGAACTGTGAAAGAATATTGTTATTCATTTCAGTTGCTATAATTTGTTCTGTATAAGGAGGTGTCTCAGTTACTTTTCTTTTGTTGCTGGGACAAAATACCTCACACTCAAAATTAAGAAAGGAAAGGTTTATGTAGCTCACAGTCAGTGGAGGTGTCAGTCCATGCTCTGCTGGCTCCAAGATAGACTGGCGCATGGCAGAGGGCAGCAGTGCATGGCAGTGGAAGGCAGCGAAAAGCAGGGGAAGAGAGCAGCTGTGGCTTCCAGCAGGCCTCTCTCTGTTCCTTCCACGCTGACTGCAAGGACCAGGGCTCCTCTGAGGAAGTGGAACCAATCATCCCTCCTCAATGCCCTGTATATTTCCTTTAAGTTCTGAGTCACTCTGCAGTGAACCCTCCATGCCCTAGGGAGGGAATGTAGAACTGCACAGTGTCCATTCCTTCCACTTGCGCAGGAGGAGGATGTTTACAAAGTAAAAGCCCTAGCTCTCTAAGTTACTCATTAAATTTGTACACTTCTCAAGTTGAAATAATGCATCAACAACTACACTAGGAAACCAACATAGGGAGCCAACACTTCCTCCAAGAGGGATTTAGAAGGCGCATCTTGCTTAGAAATGGAGACATTGGACAAAAACAGGTCATTGCAATCATGTGATCTTGTGGTGATAGCGTTCCTTGGGATCTGGGTATATAATCAGCATTGGGATAAAAGGAGATAGGCAAAGAAGGCTTCTGGAAAAAAAATCCTGAGCTAAGTCTCAAAGAATGAGAAATTTTCTAGGAGAGGAAGCTGAAGCAGATATCAGGCATGTGTAACAACCCAGCAATTGCATTTTAGGTAGGCATGCAGAGAGCTAGAGGTCTGGATGGGGACCAGATGCTGGAGGGCTTCATAGGACCTTAAAAGAATGGTGGACATTTCCTTAGAGGTAATTACGAGCTGGAGTAGTATCTGTGCATATTTGGAAATATGAGATAACTTTCTGGCTCTCAGGATGGTTAGGGCTTTGTGTTGGCATTTACTAGCCTACAGCCAGCCAGGGATGCTTGACATTCTGCTGTCTGAGGATCAGTCCAGAATGATGAAGAAATTCTTGCCTGTCCCACAGTTTCCAAAGAGCTTTATCCCTCGAGGAAAATATCTGGGTCACAAGTGGGAAACACTGAAGAGGTTTGAATATGTAACAGACAGGAAGCGCAAACACATTGCTGCAATGGAACGGTAAGATTCAGAAAGGCAAGTGTGATGGCTTGAGAAGAGGGAAGCTGCAGTGGGAGCACCTCCAAGGCCAGAGAGGGCCGAGGCCTGAGCCAGGGGAGAGGGAAAAGCGATCTTGGGAGGAGAAAGAGTGGTGGAGGAAGGGCATTGTGAGGCGAATTCAAGTGGCGCTTAGGTAAAAATGACAAGGTTTTGTGTATGACAAATAGTCAAGAGTACTTCTCATATTTCCAGCTTGGAGGTATCATTACCAGGCATTAAGATGAAAAAGAGCATAGCAGGATGTTAGTAAGGTCCAATTGGAACCTGTTGCTAATGAGTTGCTTACAGAGATAGCTAAGTGAAACTGTCCTTTAGGCAGCTGAAACATTCAAAGAATGCTGTGAGCACGCTAGTCTCTAAGGAGAGTGTTTTCAAGCAGACTGGCAGAAGGTAGAGGTCTCCATAAGTGGACAGTTTGAAGCCTACAAAATTACTAGTCTCACCCAAAATGGATTGCATGTTTATAATTTAGGGCCACTTCACAAGACTTTGGTTCCCTTGTACAAGGAATAAAAGAAACCCTTGACCTTCCAATGAAGGGCTCTGTTTACACTCTGATTACTTAACAGAGGAAGGTGACTGCTCAGGTGCCCACAGGGTCTTCCACCTGTATGACAAAAAAACAAGCTATTCCTTGTGGAACAAGTAATTGGCAAAAACATAAAGCATTGGATCAGTGCAGACAAGGGAAACCCAGGCAAATGTTGACTCTTGTTCTTTGAAAGAAGAACCTCACCTAATGAGAGCAACACTTCATTTTCAAAGACATTTTTCTTTGTTCTGCTCCCTGAAATACTTGAGATATTTATATCAGCTTATTTTTCACTGTAGAAATCACTTTATTATTTTGCTTCAATTTACTATGGGGAAATCCCTAGCTTCTATTCATTTTTAAAAAGCCATTTTAGGCCATGAGGATCCCTGAAGGTGAGGGGAGCCCCTTCTCAGGGCTGTAGCTCTCTATGAAAACCATGAGGCAGAGACAAAACCTGTTCAGCTCACCAGGGAGTCCAAGTCAGCTCACAGCTATGCCTGCACATGGTAAGCACCTTTAGCACCAGTGAATACTTTATTATTAAACAGGAAGAAAAGCTTTTATTCCAGTGAGAGAAGAGATGGACAGAGAGCAACAAACAATTGCAGTGATTTCTGATTGCCAAACAAAAGAACAGGCAGCTACAAGAATTGATAACTGATAGCATTAGCCAGTTCTGGTACTTATTAGTTAACTTGCCCTTTGGGGAGAGGAAGACTTAGTAGTATCAAAGACATTTGAATTAAGATATGAAAGTTTAATAACTTTGACAGAAACAGTAGGAGCAAAAGCAATGGGGGATTAAGTTGAGGATGGGAGAGAGAGAGATCAGTGATGAAGCAGAAATTAGGAAAAAGAGGGACTGGGCAGATGGCTCAGTGGAATAAGCGCTTTCCTGACAAGTGCAAGGGCCTGAGTTCAATCCCCAGTTCAACAACAACAACAACAAAACTCTGTTCCACGTCATACCCAAGATGTTTGATATTTAGACAGATAGTGAGGGTAAACCGAACAACCTAAGTTTGCAAAAACTGGAGAAAAGGAAGGGCTGCAAGGACAGCCAACATTTTGACCCTAGCTTTTCAAGGTCAGTAAAGAATCAGGACATAGGAGAACCTGTACTGTAGCATCATGTAACTCAGTTGTGACCCAAATTTTCTGATCAAGGAGATTATGGAGCCACAGAGGAATGCGGCCGATGATGTACAGTGTTCCTAAGGAGAGTCACAGGGAGAGAAAACTTTCTCTCAGGCTTCCACAGAGAGCAAATTGGTCAAGCAATGGCCGTGACCCATCCACATGGCTGACACTGAAAAAAGATCTGCAAGGTGCGGTACAGGGTTACAGGATAAATCCTGAGGGGACTTGACTGACTTTATCAGATACAAAAGTTACATTTCTTGTTATATAGGTCTTGCTTTATCTTGATCTTAACCATCCAGCAGAAAAATGTAAAAATGAGATAAAGTAAAGCCATATTAATATGCTGAGCTGTAAAAGGCTCTAGTCAACAAATTCTGTGGATAACCCACTACTATTGTGGACTGCGGGACTGTGTTGAAATGTTTTGCTGAATTCAAGCAACTATAGTATTTATAGAAGAGCCATCTCAGATAGGCCTAAACAAACAAAAAAAAAGGGCTACAAAGGAAGAACCATTTTGCATTTGTATATACAGAATAGTTAGGATAGATTTTTTTTTTGTTATTGTTGGAACTGGGGATTGAACTCAGGCCCTTGTGCTTGCCAGGGAAGCACTTATTCTACTGAGCCATCTCTCCAGCCCCCAGTTTGGATAGATACACAGCTACTTTTGCTTAATTCTATGAGAAGAAAGATTTGTAGTAATACTGTTTGGATAGGATATCCTGTCTGCTTCTTGTACTATGGATAACCACTAAGAAGACAACAATGTAAAATATATTGATTTTTGAAAATGTTCTATTAATCAGCTTTGAAACTGTCTCATTAATATTTATATCTCAATAGAATAAGATAGAAAAGAATAAAAAATTAGGAAAAAGAAAGGGAGGTTAAGCTGCCAGCCTCAATTTCCTGAGCTATGAAATGACTACACCCTAAGGTCTAAGTACTTTCAATACTCAACACTGCTTTATGAGTCTGCATGTGGGCTTTAATCCCCAAGGAAAGGTTCATGAAGGTCTTGGAGCCTAAATTAGGTTGTGAACATAGGTTATGTTTACACTTCATTTATTTATTATTGGTACTAGAGCTCAACCTCAAGACCCTGTGCTGACCAGGCAGGCGCTTTTGCTGCTGAGTTATCTCCCCAGCCCTAGATTGTGTTTAAACGATGGTCAGGAGAAGGGAGAATACACTAAGTGGTGGGAACAGTGTGAACAGAATTACAGCAGGGATTATCTAGATGGAGAGAGATCAGATTTGTCTGCTCAAGGAGAAAAAGGAGGAGTAAAGGTAGAAATATTAAGTCAAATCACTGATAGAGCCAGGGACATGTGAACTCTGAGCCTGAGACCGTGCTCACAGCATCCTGATTTTATAAATGAGTCTGCTAAAGCACGGAGATGCCCACCTGAGACACAGCACAGTGTGCCTGAGACCAGAATACCATGGGAGGCAGGAGGGATGGAGCGTGGGATGCTTCCCAGCACGGTCCTGATGACACGCACTGCAAAGGTGACTCAGCATTTTGTGCTCTTTCTCCTTGTTATGGTCTGAAAGCACTCCTAAAATTCGGGTTGAGATTTGATTGCCATTGTGATGGAGTAAAGAAGAGGACCTTGAAGAGGTCATTAGATCCTGAGTGCTCTGCTCTCCTGAGTGAATCTATGCTGTGAAGGCGGCAGTGGTTTAGTTCTCAGGAAGAGAGCTCTGATCAAAGGAAGGGTTAGGCCCTTCACCCTTTCTCTTAGTCTTGTGCTCTTGCTTCTGGTTTCTGCCTTCTACCATGGGTCATAAAGCTCCTCTCCAGATGCTGGCATCCTGTTCCTAAACCTACTAGTCTCCAACACTGTGAGCCACATACATTTCTTTTGGTTATAAATTGCTAAATCTCAAATATTTTCATGAGAGATAGATTTAGCCATTCCCTATTGAGTTCAATGAAAGCAGGAAGACTCTACTGTGTTTCTTAGACTTTTCTCTAGTTCTAGAACCCAGAAAAGGATTCATCCCTGTGTTTGTTTTCAGAGAAGTCTATCACACAGTTATGCCTGCCTTCCCAGGAAGCCCGTGTGTGCAGGTGCTCCTGCCAGCCTGGCATGGTTGGTGTATGGCTTTGAGATTAATTTTATTGCTAGTGCTTTTCTGAACAAAAGCAGTTTCTGTTAGATAGTATCTATTCCAGTTTTCAGGTCCTATCGTATGTGGGTGGGGTCTGAAAAGAAGATATTCAGAAAATCAGTAACAAGGACAAACATCATGACACAGAAAGAAGATAGTAAGCAGGGTATAAATTGGAAAAAATAAAGTAGGTAAAAATAAGTTTAAACAGGAAATAAGTGGGTAGCCATAGAAAATTCTGACATGGACAAAAGATGACTACCCTTGGGACTGACTTCATGGTCACAAGCCTTCTCTGGTGACACAGGCCATGGGTGCAGAAGGGCTCCCCAGGTGCTACTTTTCCCTTCAAATTCTTAGAGGATATTCTGCCTTTTGATCTAGTATTTGGCCCTACAAATTAGGGTTGTGATAGTGATAATGACAATAATAATTACTCAGTCACTTGGACAGAGGTCAGATTGGGAGGCTCTAAACTGATCCATGTCTCTTGTCCTCAGCGCTCCTGATCCACCAGTCACAACCTGCGCAAGAGGCAAGATTTGTCCACTATCAGCAGGGCAGTCTTGTTAGAACACAAGCCATAATATTTCTTTAAGATTTTTCCAACGGCTCCCAGTGCCCTTAGGTGAATGCCCTGTGTAATCATGAACTTTACTGTCTCCAGTGTACCTCTGTTTGTCATGGATTAAAGACAGCTTGGGGAAAATCCATCAGCATGTTTTCTGTAAGAAACACTATCACACTATTATGATGTGTATGACAATTATGACTTGACACCAAATTGTTACTAGGGAAGTATTCTCCTGTTGAAGGGAAGAGTCCCCTCCGTGTACACAGCAGAGAATAACAGATGACAGGTGTAATGAGTGCTGCGGTAGGTGGAGGACTGTAGGCAGTAGACCCTTGACCCTAGACCCTAGCTACCAGGGAACCTCTGCTTTGCCTCATTGTGTATGACACTTGAGGTTGGAGCTACATGAAGACAGTGGAACAAATGAACACAAGCTTTCTTCTGCCCTTTTGCCAGGCAGAGCTCAACCTCTTATTTACACAAATATTGAGTAAATATTTGAATAACAACGTTTCAAAGGGTGGCAAATGTTCAGACTGCAGGGATAAACATGTTTTGGTCTAGACTTGTTCACCCCTTTCTTCCTTCTCTGTTCATCTGTCACCTTCATACCATTCTTCCCTTGGTTCCTGGGAGTTTGGGACCTCTCCAAGGCTATTTTCCCTGCCAAGATCTGTTTTCTTTCTTTGTAACTGTGAAGGATCAGATGGACAGGAGAGTGTTATAGAAAAGGCAGGTATGAAGTATGTAGACTTCTCCCATCTGCAAGAAGAAGTCTCCAAGATCACAAAGATTTATAAGACACACGACAGAGTCCAGGCTTTCACTGTGAGGCACCTTGTGTGCTGCAAGCTTGTCCATGGTCAGGAGAGTCACCCTCTAGCTGGAATATAGCTCAGTAGAAGAAGTGCCTGCCTGGGAAGTGTAAGGTCCTGAGTTCAATTCCTGGTAACAAAAACAAAAGAAAAGATAGTTGGCCTCTTTACTTCTTCTTATTCCCACCCATTCTAACAACCCTGCAATGCCTAAGTGCAGGCTGGGGAATCAGATGTCCTGTGATATTCTTGACTTCCCCACCTAATTATTATGAGCCTTTGGGCATGGCATATTTTGTTTGTTTTTACTAACTTAAATCTCTGTGCCTAGTTCCCAATCTCAAAATTAAAGTAGCAGCAGTGTTGAGATTAACTATAGAATGGATAGAATTAAATAAAATAATGTATCACCTGGCATCATAATTGCATAGACATTTTAATTATTAACAAAGTATCTGGCACTCTATTGTTTGGAACTGCTCAACCAACAAGTGCTTAATAGATATCCCTTGCATTGCATTAATTGAACACTAAGTCCTATATCTGAATAATCACTGTGTCCTCAGCTGACTCTAGCCCCACTTTCCACCAGCATTTGCCAAGACTTCCTAACTGTACTCATGTAAAAATGAAAAGAGTATTCATCTCAGATGCCCATTTTTTGCACTAAATACTTGCTTTATTTTATTTTTTATTCATTTTAATGAGAAAAAAGATAAAATAGCAATGAAATAGTTTCAAAATAGGTAATACATTGCGTACTGTTGTCTTCCAAGATGCAGACATGATATCTTATCTAAACAATATTAATACAAACCTTTATTCTCAGTGAACTGATAGAAGGTAGCTGTATATCTAGCCTATCTTGTGTGTGTATGTGTGTGTGTGTGTGCATATGTGAGTCTCTAGTATGTGGAAAACAAGTTTTTCCAGAACCATTTCTTAAAGAGTTTGTCTTTCTTGAACCCTTCTCCACTGTTGGTGGGTGTGTAGACTGGTACAACCATTATGAAAACTCAGTGCGGTAATTCCTCAGAAAACTAGGATTAGGGTTCACCTTTGATGCAGCTAGTGCCCTTCTGGGTATTTTCTCAGAAGAATTAAAACAACATACCACAGCAACATATGTGCACCCATTTTATAGCAGTGCAATTTGTCATAGCGAACTCTTAGAAATAACCCAAATGCCCATCAACAGAAGAATAGATAAAAAAAGATGTGATGTTTTAATATAATATAGTATTACTCAGCTATAAAGAAAGATAAACATGAGGCTTTTATAAGTAAATGGATATAACTAGCGGCAAAGCTCATAAGTGAAATAACTCAGACTCACATGTATAAACATTGTACTGTATCCTTAGTGTAAGAAACTGAAAGAGTAAATAAGATCCAAAAGGTACAATAGATATTATGAAAGGGTAAGAAGCTGCTCAAAAGGAAAGAACTAGAATGGGGAAAGGAGAAAACAAGGAAGAAATACATTTATACTTTTTCAGTCAGTAAAAGTAAGCTTACACAGGAAATAACTGAGTAACCACAGAAAATTTTCACATGAGCAAAGGATGACTGCTCCTGGGACTGGCTTCATGGTCACAAGCCTTCTCTGTGACGCAGGGCCATGGATGCAGAAGGGCTCCCCAGGTGCCACTTTTGTCTTCAGATTCTTATGGGACTCTGCCTTTTGATCTAGTACTTGGCCCTTCAAATTGGGTTGTGATAGTGACAATGACAATTATAATTACTCATATAAAAATAAAACCAGAGTCAGTCACTTGAACAGAGGTAACATTAAGAGGCTTTCTTTTTTCCTTTTTTAGCTGCCTTTTTCTTTTTCTTTGTTAATTCAATCAAAAAGAAAAAAAATAAGCCAAATTTACCCATGTCTCTTGTCCTCAGCACTCGTGATCCACCAGTCACAACCAGTGCAAGAGGCAAGATTTTGTCCACTATTACCAGGGCAGGCTTGTTAGAACATAAGCCACATTGTTTCTTTAAAATTTTGTCCAATGATTCCCAGTGCCCTTAGCATATATATGCTAGCAAAGATAATTGTACTACTAATTTCTATTAGTTCACTGAAGCAGAAACAGTTCATGCTCATTTGTTTGGTCAATCCCACATGCCTACATCTGGTAATATGAGCAACTACCTTGAAGATGACAATATGTAATGCGTTAATCATTGTTAATTTCCTGTCATCTTGTTTTGAAAGTGTATATCAGTTTATCAGTTTACTGTTTTTTATTTTTTAATTCTCCTTAAGTTAGAAAAATGACAAGAACAATCTAAATTATCCATTGTCAGACTGGATCAAAAATTTTGAATTGTAAATGGGAAGAGAATGCTTTTCAATACCATATTTTACTATATTTTCTTGAAGGACTTATAGAATATTCATCTTTCCCTGTTAGTACAACTGTCCAGTTTGCATGCAGCCATGAGGTTCTCTTGAGCAGCAGAAGGCTGTCACTTTGTGTGGATTTACGGTGTGCATTTCACGGGGCTCCAGGGTCGTGATATTGGCATTTAAATGATCACAAAAATAGCACAAGAAGCAAGGCATGGGAGACTGAGCAAGCCCAGGGCTGCCCTTTTGTCCTTTCAGAAAGATCATCACATGGCAGTGGACGCCTCTGCAGACTCTTCCTTGGCTGCTGTCGCGACACTCTGAGAATGCTGTCCTTCCATCCTCCAGGTGGTCTGCTTGGTAGTAACACAGTGAGTTCTAACGGGCTCTTTCTTTCTTCCCTCTTTAAGTGCTTCTTTCTTTTCCTTTGTTAATTCAATCAAGAAGAAAAAAAAGTAATTTCAAGAAGCTGAGAATAAAAAATGAACTATGGCTGAGGCAGAAAATTAAAGTGGAAGACCGAGAAAGATGGGCCATGTTTTCCTATAGCAGTATTTTAAAAAGTATTATTACTGGTCCAACAGCATCACTTGGGAACTTGTTACAAATGGAAATCCCAGGCCTCTTGGAGTATGGGCCCAGCATTGTATGTTTTAGCAAGCCCTCTAGGTAACTCAAGTCAACCCTGAAGTTTGACTTACTTGTCTAAGGTAGAAACTCGTTTTTCAAAAACAAAACAACTACCACAAGAATCTAGCCACTACTTAGGTAGTAGCTGTTGCCTTTCGTTACATAGTTGGTGTTGTGGGAATAGATGGTTGAGACTTTGCTAAATTAATAAATAAACAAATAGTATTTGAGGCCTTTTGCCCAATACAGGTGGGCAACTATGGATCTGGCACTTAGTCTGTGAGTCTTGAAGTCTAAGGAGGAGCATGGATGCTGACAGCTGGCAGGGAGTGAGCAGAGGCCAGGCCCAACATGGTGACAAGTGTGCAAGGTCTCTTGGGTGAAACAATTTCCCTGAGATCTGAGTGGTGACCAGTCCACGAGGAGAAAGTGGCTCAGAAGAGCAAGACCTGAGCATCACAAGGACATTGAGAGGGGCCATGGGAGAAGCCCCTGAAGACTAAAGCCCACTGGCCCAGGGAACTCCCACCACCTGGGCATTTCCCGCCATGGATTCTGCTACATCTGTGCTAGGGATGACCTTGCTTATAAGAAATGTCAGCTGTCAGCCCCTGTGGTGAATAGAAAGGATTCTGTGCCCCAATCCAAGCTTGGGGACCAGTGGTTGCTTCCACTCTGCACACATGAAAGTCCAGTGGCTGGAAAGCAGAGTGGCTTGTCCCAGCACCACTGCATCCAGAGGCAGAGCCGGAATTAAATCCTAGGACTTAGTCTGTAAAACATGTGCTTTGTGAGCTCCCAGAGTCTCCTGGGTAAATACCACCTTCGTTCAGAGAAACTTCTCCACCAGAGAAAGGTTGCTCCTTAGAAAATAATGTGATTCCTTTCCCATGTCTCTGTTATGAAAAGATACTGAGAGCGCTTTGGAATGTTGGAAGTGCTCATGAGACAGAAAAGCAGCCCTATTGCTTCTTAGAGTTATCTTCACTATTTAAATTATGCATATCTCTATATTTGGGATTTTTCAAACTAACTAATAATAAAAGAAAAAAGTAAATTTAAGGACCAAATACTCTTTGAAAGGATAGGTTTATTTTGAGTCATTAACGCAGAAGGGCTTGTGTATTCACTGGCATATTTTCATTCTAACAAAAGAAATGAGGATAACACACAAAGGAGGAATGCCAACAAAATTTAGAGATGAAGAGGCCAAATTATGGTTCTTAACATACAATGCTTTTCAGACTTTCACTAAGTTATGATGAAATAATCCACATTCTCTAAGCCTAGTTCACCTTTATATTGAATATTTGCTCAAACTGATTTTGATTTCCTGTGGGAAATATTTTCTTACCCTTGAAATAGATTCTACTTTCTCTAAGACAAGCACAGAGCCTCTTAGTAAGAAATTGTAGGTGCCCCTTTCCTCTTTTGTTGTATGTTGACATCTCTCTTATTGAGCACTTATAGTATTCACTCTGTCCTAAAGCTAATTAGACATTCATTGATTTTTCCCTTCAAAATTGTGAGTTTCTGCAAGTTGTGACTTCTCTGGAAACGTTTGTCTCTCTCATGGGGCCCACTCTACAGCTATAACATAGTAGAAGTTTAACAAATGTTTAGACTTGAGACGAGAATATGTTCCTCCCTAGCTTGAGTAAATCTTTAGTAAAAATTTCTCCATAAATGCCCAAGATGAGAAGGTATTCAGCTTGAACCCTTGAAGGATTATTCTGTCTTGATGAGTTTTCTCTGATTGAAAAAAAGAATTTTACCCAAATGCTCTCGCCTATGATAAGATCCATGATTTCAAGAGACTGAACTGCTCACAGGCAAACATTTTGAATTCTGTACTATGTTCTAAGCCAATTAGAAGCAATTGGATTTATGAATTTTTTATTTTCCTGATTGATTTTCTATTTAGTTTTCCTGAATAAGTACTTAAAAATCTTCCCATAACATGCACCCTTTTTGTTGATTTCTCACCCTGGAGAACCAACCTTTTCAGCAATTATACAAGCCCTTGACACATCTTTTTTTTGCCTTCTACTTCTTTTAAAGTAGTTTATTGAAATCCTCTCCAGATAAAAACCTTGAAATCATTAAGCAGATCACTGTTCAGAATCACATTAATTCTTCTATTTTTCTCCTTAAAAGAGGTGACTGGTGGACAGCTTAGAATAGCAATGAGGGTATTTATCTCTAATACTGCTTTCGTGATGAATAACTAATTTATTAAAAAACCCATTCCTTAGAACATTTCAATCATGGTAGAATGAGGTCTTTGATTTGGCTCTTGGTTAATTTGGAAGTGTCCTGCATCCCTGTGGACATGCAAAACTGTACAGTCCAGCTGGAGATGGGCCTGAAGCTGTGTACTACAAAACTGGAAGCGTGAGTAGTAGCTTCTTAACTCCTATTTTAAAAATAATCAGAGGTCTGGGGCCTTGGCCATCACCATTTTTCCAATAATTTTATCACCTGTCTCAAAAATCCTCTTCCTACCCTAAAAGCTGCCACAACCATCCTGGGTGGCTTCAGTGTCTCCTAGCAACTGAATTTCACCAGCATGTACAGCCCCTGAGTTAGGAAAGGCTCATACCTGGGAATCCCCTTTTCGACCATAATTTCCCCTCACCAGGTCCCTGATTCTGACAAGCCTATTGTGTCCTTGAGGAGGATGACATTGTAAATTCTCATGCTGGCCATATCCTGTGAAAACATCCTGTTCAGTGTGTATAGCTTAGGAAAGCTTTCCTCAGAGGAAACCACATATGAGTTCCACAATAAACTACCATGTCCTTCTCTAAATGGCATGTGTGTGTGCAGACTGCAAACCAATTACCTTAGCTTGTGTTCTATTATTACAGAACACAGAATAGAGCACTAAATATATGGGATTTTGAATAAGTTATGTTCATAGCCACCTAGTGTTTTAGCCCTAGAGGTTTAGTGCAGAGCTTTAGCCTTTGCAAAGTACCCCTTGCTTCCACTTCTCCCCTAATACGGTAGTACCTTGGTTCGGGAATTTAATTCTTACCATGATTCTGGTAGAAGAATTCCTTCCATGATTCTGGTTGCAACTGAACTGTGCTCAGGAGCAAAATGAATCATGGAATGAATTCTGTGACCAGACTTATGTAAAGAATTAACTTTGGAAACCAAGAAACCACTGTATTCTTGGAAGGCTCTGGAGAATTTCCGACCTATGATCTCGAATGAGACAGTGTCTCTTCCATGGCATGATTATGGTCTCTCCATTTTGTTCCCCACACCGGCACCTTGCTGTCCTCCCAACTCCATGGCCACATCTGCCTCCTCTCTCCACAGGGGCATGGCATTGTGAATGCCCCTGCTGGGACAGCAGACCTGGACAGACCATGAGGTTGACAAGATGCATTCTA
This sequence comes from Ctenomys sociabilis, assembly GCA_004027165.1. Taxonomy (NCBI): domain Eukaryota; kingdom Metazoa; phylum Chordata; class Mammalia; order Rodentia; family Ctenomyidae; genus Ctenomys; species Ctenomys sociabilis. Next base: position 99,836 of record PVKA01001250.1, read on the forward strand.
TTGTGTTAAAAAGGTGTCAAAGCAAGAAAGTTTTGTGAAAATAACTTTTTGTATTTGGCAGCTGTGTCTTTTTCCTTCTGACTTTGTAGTTGAGCCAGTTGAAGACTGGGATGAGAGCCAGTTGGTGTCACTGAAGACAAAGGCTTTGGTCCTGGCTCTGGTTGTGAACCAGACTCTGCCATCTAGTGTGAGTTCCGTTTTCAGGCGCTTCCACTTCTCAGGCCAACTGTTTCTTCCTGCCATTTACAAGGTGTACTGAATGGCAGTCATGGCCAGTCAGGCAGGAACAAAGAGCTCTCCTTTGTTCCTGTCTAGGGACACCTCTCACCTCAACAGGAAGTAGACAAAATTTTTGTAAGAAGTAATTTAAATATATGACTGTTTATTTTAAAACCAAAATAAAAGATTGGGATATATTATGAAAAGACAAGTTTATAAAAGTCAGTGGTGTGTTATGAATGGCCCTGCATGAGTCATTTGGAACAGAAACCAGAGCAATTAATTTAAAGGTCTGATTAAGCAAACTAATCATATTATCCCATCTGAGAAGAGCACAGGGTGTAACTCGTCACCAGGAAACAAGGGAGATATCCCCACACTTCCCAGACCTCCAGAGGGAGAGGAGACACTTTTCTCATTCCCATCTTCTCCCCTTGAGATTGGGTTTTGCCACTTTCAGTTCAGCCCACAGACCAACAACACCAGCAGCTCTAGGAGCTTGTCAGAAATGCTCAATCTCAATTTGGCTCCAGAGCTATTGGATCTGAGTCTGCATTTCCAAAGCCGTTTGGTAACCGACATGTGTCCTGCAGTGCGGTGGTGGGGAGAGGTGGCAGAGGCATTAGGAGTGGGCCTGCTGGTGGGTAACCAGCTTGTTGAGGGTGCTACCCTCGAAAGGAGTTGATGAAGTTCTCTTGGGACTCTGGTGAGTTCTCATTTGTCACAAAACAGCAAGCCCAGCCCATCACTACTGTCTGGCTTTCTGTTTTCTCACCGTTTTGGTACTTCCACATTAATGTCAGCCACCATCAGGTGATGCAGCTGCGGGACTCACCAAGAGTCACTCTCATATTGTTTCAGCTATCAAACAACAGAAATTGTGAACTGCATGAATTTCTTATTTTTACAAATTACCCAGCCTCGGGTATTTTGTTATAGAAACAGAAAACAAGGCAGTACGAATAGTATAGGCAGTTCACACACATTTTATGATTGCAAACCAGTGCTCTAGATTTTATCAAGCATTTAGAGCTGCAGAAAATATGTTTTAGATACTTCTAAGTTCACAAGTGGATAAAACAAAAGAAGGAAGAATTTCAGGTAACTTGGAGGGAGATTAAGAGAAACATGACTAAGAGTGATGTTGAGAATGTTGGGGGGGGGGAAATAAAAAACTTCCTGCTTCTTGGGTTTGCCAGAAATTGGCTCTGGGCACCAGCCTTCATGCTTGAAGCCAAGAGAAACACGATCCAACTGTGTAATTTCACTAAGAACTATGATGTTTTTTCTAACTGTGCTGGTAGGCTGAGATCAGTGGTTCTGGTCTAGCAGGACAGGACCCCTTCCCTATTCTGGAGAGGTCACAGACACCATGTAAGAATCCCACAACTTGCTTCAGGTAGATTACGACATGGTCACTGTTACTTCTCCCTGGATGGAACAGGTATATGTCCTGACAGCCACGTTCACGGTTTGAAGGTCACAGAAGAAAATCGTAACTTTAGTAGGTCACAGTGATGCATCAGAATTTCCTTCTACATAATCCTCTTTATGTTACAGCATTGGGATAGCTGAAGGATTTTGGCTAAGTATCTGCTTTGAAAAATAATGCTATTTAATTTGCAAAAGAGGGGTGAAAGGCAGCAGTGACACTGTCTGGAAGCGAGGCACATCTCTCCTGTAGACTTGGCTCTCCCATTCCTGAGCGTGATGTCCTGCCAAAGAATTTCTCACTGAGATAGCAGCAGATGATGGCTTTGCGGGAACGGGGGCAAAGCCTGCAGGAGCCTGCCTTTGCTACGCTTCCTCTGGCTCACATTCCCTCCAGTGTGAAGTCAGCCAAGGGGAGAAGGGCAGCTGCACGTGCACCCTGCACTCACACCGTGCTCTGGGTAAATATCACTGCCATGGCTCATTTTCCTTTTCACTCAGAGAGTGCGTCCTGGTGACCCAGGAAATCCAGGGCTTGCAGCCAGACACTGTGCTGCGGTTGTGAGACTTCCGCCTGGCTGAACAGCCGTGTGTGACAACACAGAATCAGAAGTGCAGTCAGGGCCGCGCGCCTCTCTCGCCACTCCGGAGCTCTGGAGACAGGCTGCTATTAATCACTCTGAGCACATCTATCAGGCCTCTCTCATTTGGCCACGGCTCACGGTCACAGAGGTACAGCCGAGGTCTCCTGATAAATCAAATCCTGAAGTTCTATGATAGGGAGGACGCAGGTGACTGGGCGACGAATGTGTACAATCTTAGCCACCATTGCATATTGCTTCAAAAGTGGAGCAGAGAAATATCTGCTGATTGCCAGCCATGTGCCAGGGGCTGTTAATTACATTTCCACCTCAATATCTCTGCCTCTGTTGCCATCTATGTATTGTCACTAAACAGCCACTATAACCCTACATAGGAGCGTCTATTATCTATCTTTTCAGACAAGAAAACTAAGCCAGGCATGGTGGCGCACACCTATAATCCCAGGACTCAAGAGGATGAAGTAGGAGAGGATCATGGCAAGTTCGAGACCAGCCTGGGCTACAAAGGGACTCAGGGTCAGCCTGAACTGCATAGTGAAACCCTGTCTCAAAAAAAGATGAATACATACATACATACATACATACATGGAGGGAGGGAGGGAGGGAGGGAAGGAAAGGAGGAAAAAAACAAAATAGGACAAGTCCAGAAACAGAATGTGAACTGCCTTTGCATTCAGAACTCCTGCCACGGGGCTTCAGCTCTTCCACATACAGATTGGTGGCTTGGTTGCAGCCATCTACCCCAGTGCCTCAATCTGTAAAACAAAGTTTGTGGTAGTAGCCAACTGCACCACTGGATTATTTTCAGGATCAAATTAAAATCTACGTGAAAAATTTCTGCAAAACTGGAAATGCCATACAAGGGGAAGCTGTTGTGTGATGTTTGGGAGAACTGGACCCAGGCCTGTTGCATGCAGAGAATAGATCCTAAGGCCAGCTCCCCAAATACAGGCATGCGAATGTCTGCAGTGCAGGGAAGGGAGCTGGGAAGGGCTCGTGCTCCCGACTAGAAGGCACATGGGTGCTAAGCATGGAATTACCCCACCAAGGACAGGTGAGCTTCAGAGTCTGGGCTGCTGCTCTTGGCAGAAATGGCTGAGATAAGTTCTTAGGTTTCAGAGAGTGGAAAGTCCCTTGTCTCAAATCCCACATAAAAGAGTGATCCTCTCCTTTGTCTTTGGGCCTGCAAAATTTCCCCTCCTTGCCCAACACTGAACTTTGCACTTTTGTTAATGACAGCCTGGTCGAACAGTGAGCGCAAACACTGGGTGTGTGGCTCCTGAGGCCTGGGAGCAGAAAGCAAGGAAGTGTGAGTTCAGAGATCCACAGGGAGGCTGGCGTGAGGTAATTCAGAAAACTGAGGAAAGGAAAAGTGAAGAGGTGTTTTAGGGAAAGAAAGCCCAGGAAAAGGAAACTGGAAAGGAATAATTTGAGACATTTCCTTTTGTTTTTGCCCAAAACAGAACACCAAAAGAACCAGTTTGGGTAGTTCCTCTGAGGTGAGCTCTGCGTTGGAGTGTCTGACAGTGGAGGTCAGGGAGCTCTCTGACCTAACCTTCCTTTCCTTCCTTCCTTCCTTCCTTCCTTCCTTCCTTCCTTCCTTCCTTCCTTCCTTCCTTCCTTCCTTCCTTCCTTCCTTCCTTCCTTCCTTAGTGTTACTGTCTAGTAACTGGAAGAAACATACTACTATAGTAGCACAGAATAGAAAGGTCCAGATCCAAAGATGAGTTCCTGGAAGCAGCAGAGAGAAAGCCTTTCTTTCCTTCTAGTTCCCAAGGATGATGTAGTGGGCCCACTGTTCTCCCAAGAGCTATGAGTGCATCCAAGTGCATGGGACCTGTGAATGTCACTTTTGTAGGAAATGTCTTCCCAGGTACGAAAATGTGAAGGATCTTCAGAAGGGGAGATCATCCTAGATGTTATAGTTTGTGAGTGTTTGTTCCCCCAAAGCACCATGCAGTCACTGATCCATGATTTCTAGAATCTGTGATTCATTCATGATTCAAGGTGGGATTATGTGTCTGAGTACTGCTGGGATTATGGGTGTGAGTGCTACACTCAGCCTGGGCGGATAAAGAAGAGACAGCCATTGTTGCTGTCACTCTTCCCTTTTGCTCTTGCTGTTTTGCTGCCGTCTGCTGCCATGAACTGCTGCCCTCTGCCCTGAGCCAGTCTGCCTTGGAAACAACAAAGTATGCCACGTCCAGTAACTGTGAGCTAAATAAACCTTTCCTGCCTTCATTTTGAGTGTTGGATATTTGTCCCAGCAATGAGAGAAGAGTAACTGAGACGCTGGATTATCCAGGTGAGCTCAAAATACCATAAGCACAATGAAAAGAGCAAGGCAGAGAGAGACTTAGCAGACACACAGAGAAGTTGAAGGTGAAGTCATGGTGAAGCAGAGCTTCCAAGGAACACCTGGAGCCACCAGAAGTAGGAAGAAACAAGAAAAGAGCTCTCCTAGAGCTCAGGAAGAAGGGCCCTGCTGTCATCTACATTTTAGAGTCCTACAACCCAAAAGAACAGATTTCTATAGTTTTAAGACACCAACATTAAGACACTACAAGAATGAGTCAGATTTGAGTTTTAATCCCAGCCTCATGGTTCAGTGGCTGTGTGCCGTCTCCTCCCTTATATCAGCCATTGGAAACATATACAGGCGGTAGAAATGGCCCCAGTTTTCTGATTTCTCTCTTGGGTCTAGGAGTACATTCATTTAGCATTACTAGACAGAGAGTGGAGTGAAGCAACACCCTGTCTGAACCTGGGACAAGGACATATAAACAAGAATCTATAGGTTCCTGCCTCAAATATCACTGAAGCTCCAGCAGCCCCGTGAGCCAGAAGCTTGGCTGAGCGAAGCTTCACCACAAGCGTGGGTCAGCTTTGGGTTTCAAGCCCAGCCTTATAGTTCAGTGGCTGTGTGCCCTTTCCTCCCTTATCTGGAAAATAGAGATATAGCACCTCGGTCTTAGGCTTGTTGCCAACAGGTTCAAAGCCCTTGACAGAGCACAAACATCCCAGAAGGCCTTGGGTAGGGGCTGCTGCTGTTACCCAAGGTTGCAGGGGGGGGCATGACACACCTCTCTGATGTGAGAGCTGTGATCCTTCCAGAGCCCGAGACTGGCTCATCAGGCCGTGCTGAGTGGCGACATGCAAGGCTCATTGTGCAGCTACACAGCATGGGTGCCAGGGGGACATTACTGCTGTATGCAGCAACCCTCTTCCTATACTGTCCCCAAACCACAAGGGCTAGAAGCTTGTAAACTGCCTTTTTGAGACTCCACAGCCGGCACACTCCAGTTTTGATTCTGCCCACGGGACATCACCGCGTGAGTGAGTGTAAACAGTGGGTAATGGATTCTTTTCCTGTCTCCAGGCTGGGCAGCAGCAGTGTCATGGAGACTCTCAGGAGATAGCTACAGCAGTAGAGGGACCTTCCCCGGCACTGTCCAGTGCCTGCTGGCTTCTGAAGCCACTGAAGAGTCACCACGGGGCTCACAGCAAGTGGATTCCTGTGGCAGCTGGGAGAACCGGCTTTGGGCCTTATCTCTGGATAGAAACCCTCTCTCCAACCTCATTTTCATTCCTTCTCTCCTAACAGTAGCTTGGCAACATCACTCCCGGTACTAAATCCTTCTTGGCTTGAAATAGCCACAGTGACTTTTGTTTTCCAATAATGCATCTGTAATGAATGTGTCAATCCTCTGTAGAGCCGCAGGAATTTTAGGATCCTAGAGACTTTAGGAACCCAGAAGGCAACGCCCACAGAGCAATACAAACTTACAGTTTTCAATTAGAGATAAGCCCCAAAATGGCAATATAATAGACCAAGCTATCATATGTTGGTTCAAATATCTACAGAGGACTGGATTACAGATTGCATCAGACCTCATCCTTAGAGGAAGATTTCTAAATAGAAAAGGGGGAAAATAGTACAAAAAACAGTAGAAGAAGGAAACAAAGCTGGAAAAAAGAGGAAAGAAAAGAGAGATTTTTCTTGCTACACTTTCCACTCATCAGCCATCCCTGTACCATCTCGCTGGTACAGAAAAAAAAGAGGAAAAAAAATCTCTTGGTGTTGGGAGAAAGAATCCACGGGGAGAAGGCAGGCTCTCTGTTACCTGGATTCATAGCGTTCAAAATTCTGGAAATATGAGGCAGAATTCGGTATTTTGGTCATTTTAACTGTGCTTAGCATACACACCATTTTCCATAATTATCACTATCATCTATTTTCAAAATTTGTACATCTTTTTTTAAATTTTAATTTATTTATTTGTATTTTAACTTGAAGAATGAAAAAATAGAAGCAAAAACAAAGAGAAAAAATGACATAAACACGGTAACATACAATGATACATATGTTACAGATTTTCACAACATGGATGGCTAATATAAAATAAAACAATCCAATACAGATCAGCAGTCCACATTAGAAGCAGGTTAGCCACAGAAGTTGTTGATTTAAGCCATTCACAGCTCATTATATTAATATAAATTTACTTTATATACCTCCATTTTTATACTTTTCTACTGCATGGTTAAGACTGAGTTAAGGGCCAGGGAGATGGCTCAGTGGAATAAGTGCTTCCCTGGCAAGCGCCAGGGCCTGAGTTCCATCCCTGGTTCCACCAAAAAAAAAAAAAAAAAAAAAAAAAGACTGAGTTAAAGCAAGACCTATATAACAAAAAATGTAACTTTTGTATCAGATAAGGTCAGTCAGGTACCCTCAGGGTTTATCCTGTAACTCCATACTGCACTTTGTAGATCCCTTCTCAGTGTCAGCCTTGTGGATGAGTCACAGGAAACCTGTACGTCTTCCCAGACTGAACTTCTTTTTCAATTGTACAATTACTATCTATGTCTCCCTAGCTCTAGCCCCTTACAAACACAATGCTATTTCTTGTTTCTATAAGTTTCAGCAGTATAAGAATTTCATAGACATTGAACCATGCAGCATTTGTGTTGAGGAGAGCTTATTTCACTTAGTATAATGTTCATGTTATAGCTTGTGTCGAAATGTTATTCCTTTTTGAGCCTAAATAATATTCCACTGCACACATAACTACATCTTATTCATCTGTTCATTTATTAATGGCCCACTGGGTTTCTTCCCACCATCTGGTTAGTGAACCACTCTGCTATGAGCATTGATGCACAAATATCTACTCAAGTCTCTACTCTGAATTCTTTTGGCTCGAAAATATCTGCACAGAAGTAGAATTACTGAATCCCGTGTAACTCAAGGTTTAATTTCTAAGAAACTGCCACAGTGTCTTCCACAGCACCACTATCCCACTATCCATTTCCCCTGCCACACACCAAGATTCCAATTTCTCCACATCGCCGTCAATACTTATTATTTTCTGCTTTTTTGATAAAAACCATTCTGATAATATTTAATGATCGATATTGTCCTGATCATCAGTGATGTTTGATATCCCTCCATGTGTTTTGTGTCTGTATTTTTTTGGAGAAATGTAACTTGATCTTTTACTCAAATTTAAAGAGGAAAGAGACTTTTGTCAGTAGGTAGAAAAAAAGTATGACCCTCTTATTTAGGCTTCAGAAACTATGTAAAAGAATCTCCTGAAGCGCGTGTGAGCTCGCACTCCTTCTATATGCTGGGTGTAAATGAATGCAGGATGGGAGTTCTCGGCACAGTCAGCTAAACTTAATCAGGAAGCAGATTCCAATACAAATTCAAACAAGTTGTGAGATAAAATGCATAAAAGCACTTCAACTTTTATTGAAGGATTCATAAAATCCTCTGAAATAAAACTTCCCTTATCAGTCAAATTGCAATGTATATGCGTCTGGGCTTCAGCCACGGGAAGCTGCTCTGTAGGCCCACAGGGTAGGGCGGAGCGGCCAGCGGGGAAGGGATGGCCAGTCAGTGCAAAGTGTAGCGGGAGCGGCTTGCTGCCTCCTCTTTGACCACACTTAAGGCCCACACAAAAGGTGCTTGGAGCTGTGGAGAGTGTGCTGGGGGAGGGGGGCCGGGGGAAGGCCGGCTACTCAGGTTTGTCAAGGCTGTTCTCTGAAATCGAGGCGTGGGAGGAAGTCTGTCTCCAAATCCAGACACGAGAGAAATCTCTGCTTTCAAAATTCCTTCCTTCCTCCCTTCTCATATTTTTACTCTACAGTGTGTGCAAATTATTCAAGCATCTGGGACCCAAGTCGCCATCACGCTCCGCAGCTTCTATGAAGCTTTGTGCCATTCACAAAAGAATAGCAGTGAAGTTAATTAATGGTCAGGTTATTTGGAATCTATATTGCATAAATTTTTATCACGATGTTTTTTGCAAAACAGAAAGATAAAAGACAAAATTTGCACCCCTGATAACTGCTAATTGACACACGGTAGATGCTCAACACAGTGGATGAATGAACAGTTGAGGATTTCAGCGTCCATTGTTTCTTCCCTGAATTACAAGTGCTTTCCAGTTGTAATACACCTGCTCCTGGTTGCGTTCCACCTCGTGCTGTCCTCCAGACCGCAGGAGGGGCCATCGCCTGTAGCTCCTCCTTGCTCGGTCACCCCACTTGCCACCCATCCTTCACCAGGGGATCGTGCAGACTTCCCCACATCTCTGCTTTTTGTGTTCCCTGCAATGGCTTAGTCCAGGCCCGATCACTACACCTGTACTAATGGCCTCTTACTTGTCCTCTTCTTTGACATTCTTTCCCTACTCTAACACAAGCATCAAAGTTCTGGTATGCAGCCCCCACACTAGTACATCATGAAGGTTCCTTGCCAAGTCAATCGACACCAGGCACACTACTCCAGAACCCTGTTTAACAGAAACGGTACATGTGATCCTTTGAAGAATATTATGTAGAATGATGCCTATTTTATCATAAATTATGGTACAAAAATTGAAACCGAACTAAATATCTATCTAACCAAAAATAGTTAATGCAATTGCTCATCCTTAAAATGGAATATTATGTACTACAACAAAGAATTAGGTAAACCCACGCAAAGTGGCTTAGGAGAAGGTCCATGACCAATGTCATCTTTCACAGAAAATTTTCAGACAGACAGAGCATACTAGCATTTTGGATAAAATGTACAGGTCCGTTGTGCAGAGAAAAGTTTGCAGATTCAAAATATAGGAGCAGGCTTTACTCCTGCACTCTGAAAGTTCTGTTTGCAAGTTTCCCATATGGCTGACATTGGGAACTTGGAACTCAGGAACACTCTTATTCTTTTCTGCTACAAACAGTGTACTTTGCTTAATTTTTTAAGGAGCAGAGTATATGTATTGAGGGAAAGAAAGCTCCTGTTCAAGAGAGGGACAGGAGGGGGTGCCCCAGTGGGTAGTCCCTGAAAAGCTGTCTCTCCCAGGGACTTTTATAAAGTAACATTTCAAGCAGAAAATATCCAAAGTTGCTAGAGAAAAAAAAAGGGTTCAGGATGGAGACAGAGAAAGTTTCAGATTGAGGTGGTCATGCATCTGCCCCTCTCAGCCTGAGGGAACCCATGTTAACTGCCAACATAAGGGAAAAGCCTGTTAAACTTTTAATGGATGTTCATACAGATTTAGTTACCAGCCAGTGACCCCACTTACCAACTGGAGAGTACTCACGGTTTTCCCTAGATCTGACAACTAACATGCCCCCAGTAACAGAAGGGCTGTGAGACATAAAAGTTCAGTTTATTTGAGACATTACCCAATGGCCATGGAAGATAAAGGATTAAACCCCACATTTAAGAGATCTAGCTACAAAAGGTTCTAGCCAGTCTTTATAATTACAAACTTGGTTACATTCTAGATCCTTTGAATGTGTCAATAGCTGTCCAAGATATGAGACATCAAACTGATGACATGTGAAATGCTGTGGTCCTCTGCTTAATTTTTTTTGTAGATAATATGGTTTGTGCTGCCCATGTGGTTTCTTTCCCAAGCCTCCCCATGCTCCTTTTGACCATGTTCTTTATCTTTCCACTGTAATACATCTTAGCCACTTGTGTAACTATGTGCTCAGTCCTTGAGTCCTCCCAGCAAATCATGGAGTGCTGGTGGATCCCCAGCACACGAATATAGACCATTATTTTTATATGCATAGGAAAAGGTCTGGAGCTAGTGAAGATTTTTAATTCTTACTATTGGTTTAAAACTGTCACTTCACTTCTCCTCAGGTAATACTGTGAAAGCTATGGGAATATGATTGATTTTAGTGTGTGTGTGTGTATCTTGGAAACTGACATGTACAATGCTTGTTTACCTGTATATCTCTACGTTGTAATGTCTCCCTTGGAAGATGAGTCCTACCTTATTTTCTGGAGCTTCTCAGTGACTATCCTTGGGCCTAGGACATGGTAGGTGACAGAAGTACTGACACTAACTGTTCTGAAAGTGAACAGGCAGATATAGGTAGAGAAGATTTAGAAGTGACATAAAGGTATTTACATGCTGGCTTTCCTTTCTTTTCAAGTTTCAAACTCTTACACTTTTCGCTTCCCACCTCACTTCATGCCTGCTCAATTCTCACCCCTCTTTGGAAGGGAAAGCAAAAGCAAAAACATGGAATACAAAAGAGAGATAGATGAAGATCAAAACAATAACTATAGGGGAGATGGCTCAGTAGAATAAGTGCTTCCCTGGCAAGCTCAAAGGCCTGAGTTCAATCCCTGGTTCTGCCAATTAAAAAAAAAAAACTATAGCTGAAATTTTCTCTCTCATCAGTTCTGCCCATGAAGTGGGCAGCTGGGCCCTTCACGTGGCACTGCTTCTCCTAATGAGGGCAGATGTCTTTCTTCTCAAGGGAATCTCTGCCATAGCAAGGCCGATTGTTCAAAGAAGATCATCCAGTATGTGGCAGGTAAGGTATGGGACAAATGTGGGAATCTTTCACCAATTTTTCCTTTTGAATATGCAGACTTATTAAGCATACAGAGAATGGTAGAATACTCAAGTAGAGACAAAATAATGCTAGGGTGTATTTGTCACCTCAGGCTATAATAATATAGGAATTTTGTTTTAATTTTAACTGGTACATAAAAGTGAACTATCGAAGACTTACATTCTAGCACCAAATTCTGAAGACTTGTCAGAATGTAGTGAAACATGCAGTAAACATTCAAATAATGAGTAGAAGGTAAATTGTGTCTGAGATACTTTTACTTTCAAACTGTCTTATCTTGAAGTCTATAATTTAGGCTGGCACTAAGCCAGCATTTTGTAAATTTCTTCTTGCTTAATCATGGATAAACATATATTATATAGACAGAAAGGAACTGAGATGGCATAGGAACGCATTCTTCACATACGCGAATGAATTTTGTATTTCCATGTTGCAGCCAATCTGCGAAATGTTGCCATTTGAAAATGAATATATTCAAATGGTCAGGTTAGCCATGCCCAGGTTCTGAGAATAATTTACAGATGACTGAAACCACAGTTTTAACAACCATTTAAATTCTTCTCTGGGGTGCTGCCACCATGGGCTTCCAGATATGGCCTTGGGTAAGTTTTAATCCCAGAAAAGATCAGAACCTGTTTCACATGTTGAGTCTCTGTGAAAAGGGGACGCCATCTACTCTGGTTACAGAAAGCCAGAGTTCACTTGACATTTTCATTTACTAATGGCCATTTTTCAAAGTAAATTCACACTTCAGTTGGTTCTTAGTGATCATGCATGGTTGTCAGACCTTGCCCAGGGTTCATCTGGATATTCCTTTGAGATATTCTTATTAGAGAGTAGACAGATTTCTTCTGTGTGTCATAATACATAACCCACATATTGTCAAACACAAAACCTACTTTAGAAAGGGAAGAGAGGAGAGGAGAGTTGCCTGTGCAGAGTTTGGCCCATTTTTCCCTACCCGTCTTTTCTACGGACTTAACTTATTAATGAGAAAAAGGCTTAAAGTCGAAAATCTGGGTTGAAAATTCAATGCAAAACATTTGAGCAATCATTTGGATAAGCCCAGTGAGTCATGCATGTCACACATTCTGGGGAGGAACGTTGCTGGCAGATGAAGTAAGTGCATCTGTGGCAAAGGAGACCGAGCTAAAGAGTGGCAGAAGTGGAGCTCAGGGACACACAGAGCGCCAGCTCTTGGAGGGCCTTGTGCTGTCATGGAGACTTTGGGCTTCACTCGACAGGAATCAGATACCCACAGTGGGAAAGTGTGACGCAAAGGTGTGACATGGCCTAGGTTTAGCACCTTTTTACTGTATTGATCAGACCCTAAGACAACAAAGAGTAGAGCAAGATTAGGAGCTGAAGACATTTGATGTTGAAAGAGTGGATGGCACTTTAGGCCAGTGCGGAAGGAGTGGCAAAGGGGAGAAATGGGCAGATTCTAAAGGCACTTTGAAGGTTGTCTCCCTAGCACCTGAGGAATGGTGGAATGTGAGGTGGGAGAGGAGAGAAGACAAGGCCAAAGCCAAGGTTCTGATCATGAGCAACTATAAGCAAGCATGCTAACCCTTCTCTCAGTATACTTTTCAGTTTTCCTGAAATTATAAAAGGGCTGGCAGAGTCTTTTTAAGTAAAAGAGCTGGAAATTCCAAGGGTGTGTCTGAGGTTTGGCATCAGGCCTGCCCTACAATCAACAGAGTCAGCAAGGGACCAGGCATCCAATCATTTGAGGAACTGAGTCATTTCCTAGAGCTCTCCACAGGGAAAAAGAAGAGATACCAGATGGGTAACATTAGTCATTACGGAGGGGTGGGGAACTTCCACATTCAGCATGTGTTGTGCCTGACTTGCGCTCAGCTCAGCTCTCCTCCAACACCTATATTGGGTCCAGAAACGAGGATGTGGAAAACACCTGAAAGAGAGTGGTTTTCATTAAAGTCTCTGTAGAGCCCCTGCCCTGAGCAATACCCAGCTGTGACACAAGTGAAGACACTCAGCACCTGTACCGTCTCTTCCTTTTAGCATTGCAGGGTCTGCCTGGGCATACAGAGCGGGACAGACTCAGAAAGGTTGAAAACACCATGGCCTGGACTTTTCCTGAGCAAATACAGGACAGCCCCTGGGAATTCTCATCATAGGAACCATATGCTCAGGTCCTGGGCTGAGAATGATGATCAGTGCGACTGAACTCTGTGGTCTTCCATCGAGTGCTGAATTCTCTGGCAGGGAAAGGCCTGATTACCTTGCCTGTCCCTTCAAGGCTGCTCAGGTCCTGCCATGCCCACTTGATCTAGAACCTGGGCATAGGATTAGGAGTCTGTGCCCACCTGGGGTACCCTCCAGCTTCCTAGGAATGACAAAAGCCAGGGCTAAATTTGGAACAAGGAGGACCATGGAGGTCCATGCTGACAGCGGGAAACTTCTACGGGTTAAAACACTGAGATGGAAGAAACTTTTTAAAGCAATTCAATGTTATCACAATAAAATTTTTACTCTTATAATCAGAATCAGGGTTAAGTTGCTAGGGAAAGTAACTATGCTGTCAGGAGGAGATGAGCAGGAGACCAGTGTTCCGGAGAGCCTTTCTCCATGGGATTGGGCACATGCAATCTCTACTCGAGTCCTAATAAGCGCAGGGCTCCGTGGAGTTCAGGACCTTGGAGTTATCCACTAAGACAGGCCTGGAGACTTCACAACATGGCTCCTGCCCCCTCTAAGCTACAGAAAGCCTCTAGGTCTTCAAATGATTCTTATGGACAATACAGATTTCCCTTTTAGCACCAGGAAGGGGTTACTTAGAATACTAGCCAAATACATTTGTATGGAGGGATAAATAAGGAGAGGCTCCCTGCTCATGTTGGGTGATAGTAAGAGAGACAGGAATAATAGTCAGGAGCTCACACACCAGTCAGCCAGTTGAAATTTCATCAGCACTCCCCAACTTTTGTAAGTCTCCAGCAAATAACTCAAACTGGTCCAATGGAGTGGCTGACTTTGACGGTTCGTGTAACTCACCTGAAGAAACCTGAAAAATTCCTGGGCCTGGAACTCATCTCAATGCCTGGGACTCATCTCAGACCAACCAAATCAAATTCAGGGAGTGGATCTGGGGATCAATGCAGTTTCCCAGGCACAGCCCCTCCTCGTAGGAGTCACTAGTTCTCAGGCTCTGCCCCCAGGCAGCTAAAACAGTTTCTACAGTTACAAAACCTCCTTGGGTGATTACAGTGTGAAGCAATGGCTGACAACCAGACTTTCATTAGTACTGTGATGGCCCTGCTTGCTCAGCTGTTAGAATTAATGAAATGTCTATATAATATAATAAGCTGAGGGCTTGTTTTCTTTGTTTGTTTGTTTACTTTCTTTTATTTTCTACAAAATTAGAACTCAGTTCAAGGAGCACTGAGCTACCTCCCCAGCCCCTTTTACTTTTTAATTTTGATCAGAGTCTTCCTAAATCACCCACACTAGTCTCGAACTTCTGACCTTCCCTGCCTCCACCTCTAGAGTATCTGAGATTACTGGTCAGAGCCATCACTCCTGGCCAGTGTTTGATTCCTCACAAGCAATTAATAAATGTCAAGTGTTATTTAAATTATCATTGTTGCTATAATTTTAAGATATCACAAGGAGAGAAATGCAAGGAAGGAGATTGAAGGTCCCAAGCACAAACTTAGCTACGTTAATTATAAGGTGGCTAAATCCAGCTGCCATTCAGCTGAGCACGGTGTGATCATAGAACCCTGACTGCAGAGCTTACCTGAAAACACCTTAGTGTCCAGGGCCGACACCCAACCCGTGAGCACAGGTCCTCTCCTCCATCCTGCCACTGCCTGTGGCCTGATCAGAAGAGACTCTGCCAGCCTGTGTGGAATCCAGAAAAGGAGAGGGGAAGTTTGGGGAGAAACAGCCCACCAGACTACTCACTATTTACCTTTACAAATACTCTGTTACACTGGCCGTGGGCACCACAGTGGAACTGAATTAGAGGAGACAGTTCATTTGTAAAAGGCTGAGGTGCTCTGGACGAGTAGGCTATGCAGAGTGTTAGAAAGTAACTCCTGCATGAGATTTATAAAAGGACAAGGGAATGGAGGTCCCTGGGGGAGAGGCTGGGACCTCTGTACTCCCCCAGGGACAGGTAGAGTCACAGCTGTGGACTTCACCTTTCTGTTTCTGTGAACTCTAAATCTGTCTCCTCCTTGAAATCAGACAGAACTACCACCTACCAGCTATTATTTGCTCTGACAACACCGTATATCACCTTGCTGAACCTTAGGAAGCTCATTCAAAAACGAGACTAATAATGTGTACTTTGAAATCTACATCTTGAAAGAGGAACTCATTCAGTGATTGGAGCAAAGGCAGTGAAATGAGGCCGGGAGTGTCACGGAACACCCATCTCAAGGCAGACACTCCAAAAACACTGGTCTCCTGCTGGAGCTGTGCTTCTTTCAATAGGCCAGGCCTTCTTTCATTGTCAGAGGGGCCTTTGTACAGCTGGCATGGAACCGATTTGTCCTGCTCTAACTGCTGGCTCTGTATAAATATTGACAGTCTTTCTGCCACAAAGACAGCACGGTGGCCTGACGGCCTTAGTTCATTGAGCACATGGGCTCAGGCACGGGCCGGTATCAGGGAGGCCCGTCAGAGCCTCTAAGCCCCAGCCCGATCTGCACAATGGAGCTTCCTTCAGTGACTGCTCACTAGGCGATTAGTAGGAATTAATTCAGTGGAGAAGATAATCAATAGATGGCCCACTGAGAGTGGTCCATTAAAGCAGAACCGCTCTTCTCTTCAGGTGTGATAAATAGTGCATTTAGAGTATTCAATACTATAATAAAGGTTGTAATTAAATGGGGCAACTTGGCATCTTAATAACTGCATGCTTGAAAAGATTTAAACTTCAGACAGAGACACAGGATAACATCCATAATCCCTCCAATGGGTTTCCTTTCTAGAAGAGAGAAAACAATGTTGGTGTCTTCTCCTGAGAAGCTGTCAGGGCAGATCTGTCCCCAGATCTTTATGAAGTTAAAAGTTAGAGGTGACTTTGAGTGCCTGCCACTGCATCTTTTGTTCCTCATGTTTCCTGCTCACTTAATTACTACTATATTCCTAGTGGGAAGAAGGCAGAAGCAGGAAGAGAGGGTTGTGGGAATACAGGGCAGGGACTGAAAGCCCCAGCAGTATGCAAATCACTTAGCAATCAGTGTACAGAGGACCTCCAGGAAGTACAGCAAGGCCTCCCATACCAAATCATCCCCATTTCTATTTCTCATTATTAAGACAACAGTGTTTCTGCCATAACTTGTCTTTCCTTTACAAATCTGCACGCGCGTGCGCATGTGCGCGCGCGCACGCACACACACACGATCTAACATTTTCCATTTTCCTGTAGATTTTGAGTAATTTTTTAAAAGTGACCTTCAGATATTTGTTATAAATCCTCTATTAAATCAAAAAAGATGCATTTCATTTTCATTGCATGTAAGTAACACATGCTAATTGCCAGCCATTTGAAAATAGACTCTGCTATATTCAAACATCCCCCATGACTTGGTGTTAGGAATCTGAAGAAAGATCCAGCAGAAATCATTCAGTCTCACACTTCTTTGTTTGTGGATACACTATCTTTGATTATCATTCATAGACAGTGTTTCTAGAAAAATCACATTCACTGGATAGTCTAGTCCTGGGAAACATTTAAGGCCATACACAAAAAGCGAGCCTGCCCAAGTACAGCTGGACTCTCGCTGCCACGCTGCCCCACTTACCCACATGGTTCATGTGCTCCCCAACTGTTATTCCAAATGCTATGGATTGTACTTAGAGATCCCTGGTGGAGAGCCCAGATTTCATGGGTAAAACAAAGCCTGCTGGAGACTACAGGGGCATTTTTAAGGTTAATACTGCTGCTTGAAGCTTAACATGATGTTAAATGCAAATATCTTGGCTCATCCACTGGTGAAAGCATAACCATCCTCTCCCTTACCTGCCCTCCACATGGTGCTGCCTCCAGTGCAGGGCGAGGTTAGTTGTTGACTTTGGAACTAAAATGTCCTTCTAAGTCTCCTGAGTTTAGAAGTGGACCTTTTAGAAGGTGATTAGGTCATGAGGAAGAGGAAGAAGAAAAAGGAGGAAAGGAAGAGGAACAAGGAGAAAAAGGCAGAAGAAAAGGAGAGAAGGAGTAAAAGAGCCCCAAACTCCCTCCAACACTGTTTCCGTATGACCTACTATGGCTCCAGCAGGCCATGGCTGGGTCTGATCACACACTTCAATGTTTCACTTCCCACCTGTGGAGGTGGCAAAACTCCACCTCCACAGCAGGCCAAGCTCCATGATAATGAGGAGAACCTGGGCAGGTTCTCCTGCCTGGAACCTGGGTTCCAGCCCTCCTATTTCCCCTCAACTGGGTGTCCCCGCTGTGACTCTGAAGGCTAAGTTGCAGGGCAATCAGCAGAGCATATCCAAAGCGACTGGGTGAGTGTAGAGCATGGCACATGAACCCAAGCTGGTCTGCAGATCCTGGCCAGGGTGTGCTATGATTTAGCCAGTATCTAAAGCATGTACAGACCTCCAAGCACTTACACGCCTGGGCCCATCCCTAATTCCTGCAGGTGGAGCCTAGGCAAGCACAGACTACATAGATATATCACCACTGTCTGTCTTAGAGTGTGAGGTCAGGCCTGCAAAGGTTTTAGTGATCTGGCATTGGAGGTCTGAAGCCTCTTTTGCCAGAAGGTGATCACAACCACTGCTTTTGGGGTCACAGCAGCTCAAGGAAGCTCATCCCCTCCCACTCCACCCAGGCCTCCTCACAGCCACTGTGGAGCAGGTAAGAACTCAAGACCTTGGGGACTTCATTCATTTGTTCAATATTTATTGATCCTCCCTACTTTTCAAGCACCATATTAGGTGCATGGGAGATGGCACTGAATGAGAAACACATCAGCCTTGTCTTCATGGGGGTTTAATGTCTACCAAGGTAGTAGGCCTTAAACAGTGATATAAGTAGCATTTCATTTTAATTAAATAACTGGATTAAGGAAATTGGTATCTTGGTTCATGAACACTTGTTTGGTTCCCCAACAGAAACATGCGGCAAAATTTTATTTTTATTTGGAAATTCTGCATTCACTGATACAACCTTGGACATCTTTCCCACACAAACACATATGTGTCCACCTTTTATAAAAATCATAGAATGAATTAGATTTTGTGGCCAAGCTCTTCCAAGAGCTTGACCAGACCCAAGGCTCATGATAACTATTTTTTAAAATATATTTGATACAAGGTCTTACCATGCAGCTCAGATTCATGGTGATCTTGTTTTCAGCCTCTCCAGCGCTGGGATTACAGGTGTGCACTACCACACCCAGTGGTGAGCTCAGTGTACCTGGGCGTGGGCCAGAACACACCAGAGATCGAAGCCTGGTCTCTATGCTTGCCTTAGTCTGCTGAGCTATATGGCTGGCCCTGAAGAAACTCAATTTAGAGATGAAGTGCATGTGTGGAGTTAGAGGAAGTTGAGAGACCTGGTCTCCCTTCTCACAGCTCACAGATAAGTGCAGTGATACACAAAGCTCTGGGGCAACTTGCCTGTGGTCACTTGACTTACTGGTTACAAATAGACTTGAGAATGTATACCAAACCGCGTCCAAGATGCAAATGTATATCATTACTCATTCTAATTATATAACATGCAGAATCATGTTAGAGGACAGCAAGGAGCAGAGGGGTGAAAAGTCCCAAATCACAATGACAGCATTTGTTAGCTTGGACTCCATTTCTGCATCACATGAGAACCTGAGCAGTCCTGGGAATTCCCTCCAAAGAAAATGATGCAATGGCAGCAGAATGACCTGACTCAAGAGCTACTGGGAAGCTGTCCAATATTTACATGCTGGCCCTTGCTCAACTCTTCTGTGAAGCCAGTGTCTTCCTGGGAAAGTAGATTGCTAGGTCTCAGAATGATAAAGACCTTTTCTTTGGTTCAGCAGAACTCAGAGACACAGAAATCTTGTTTAGGCAAAGTAGACAGGGTAAGGTATTTTATTTCTATGTCTTAGAATCAAAACCATTTTGAGGAAACTATTACTCATGAGTAACCAGACTATGACCAAAATAAATGCCTGACATACCTTCTGAAGACTCTGGCTCCCATCCAAGAAGTTGATGTTCCCTGTGTAGTTTGGGAACCTCCCTGGGGGTTCGTTTGCAGCTTCTGACAGGAAATGTAAGACTTCTTGGTAAGAGTTACACACTATACACACTATCTTCAAGAGATGACTTAAACTGTGTACTAGCAGTCTTTTTGAAGATTCTTTTTACATACAGTGGCTAAAATTGTATGAGACAGTGCCAATGATGGTGATGCTAGTAGAAATGATTTCAATACTATTTTAAGTGTCCAAGTTGAAAACATTGTGGGTAGCACCTGTGAATTTGGTGAATGTCACCTTCTAGTCAGCCCTGGTTTGCTCTAGCGGTGCTGCTGACCTCAGCTTTACTCTACAGAAGGAAATTCTGACCCTGAGGAGAATGAGGCTGTTGGAATCAGAGGATCCAAAGGGGCAAGTTTCAGCGGTCTTCAGTGTTATGTGGAACCCAGGAAATGCACAGCTTCGTTGCTTCCCCAAGAAGCCAACTTCTTCCTACTTCCTCCCCTCAGTCTACCACGGGGGAGCTGCTGAGCTACAGGGTGTGGCCATAAACTTCTGCATGGGGCAGAGTCTCCACTAGAGCCTCGTTATTTCATGCTAGGGACCATCATTGCTTCATGGCACTTAGCTGTATAGAAAAGGACCTTGCAGCGAAGGCTGGGCACACAGACTCCAATTAGAAATGTGACTGATTTTTAAATGGGCAAAAAATATCACTGAGTGTGCTGCCTAAGGTCACCTCCATCTTTTATTGTCTTTGAGCTATTTTACAACTCTGCAAGTTGTAGAAAACTAATAATAATGCAAAGTTATCTTATTCATAGAGAAGACAGCAAATTGTGTCTACTGGAATGCAATTGAATACTGCCCTGTGGCTATTCGCCAGCTTTTCATCTGTTCATTTCAGCTTTCCTGATTGCTTATGTATGGGTCTACTCTGGATTCTCATTTGAACCCGTTATAGCGTTTTGCTGGGTTTCTCATTAATTAAAGAGTTGAATAAAAATTTTTGACATTTTTTCATTTGATATTTGTCTGGGTGTCATGATTTAATCTAAAAATATTAGTCTTTAAAAGAAATGTATGCCTTGTCTCACACAATACAGCTGTGGAAATACTGCTTATTCTGGATTGTGATGATGCCGAAGTAGGACATCGAAACAAGTTGACTTTTAGAAACTGCCTAAGTTGATGATGGAGAGGAACTAACTGAGATCCTTACTAAAAAGTCTTTGATTCCAGCGTACAGAACAGGTGAGTGCACTAATAATCGTGGCTGGGCAGAAAGGTTGGGACTCCCTCCCTGTTTGGGTTTTTGCCTGCGATTTCCCAGGTCTGGACCACTGTACAAGTCAGAGCAAGGCACGTCAGTCAGCAAGAGGTGCCCTTGGGGGTCAGTTCCCACTTAGAATGATGTGTAGCAACTAACTGTTGCCTGCTCAGGACACAAAAGCTACGAGAGCCCTGACCTTGTTTCGCAGAGGAAACACCTTCTTTGATTAAAAAGCAAGAAGCCAAGACCCAATGTAGAGGAAAGGAACACTATGACAACCCATCTGAGGCTCCATTTTTCTGTCATTTCATCTTTACTTTTGATCACCAATGTGACAAAAATAAGGAACAGAAGTGCAAAAGGCACATGATTTAGAGAATTTATAAGCTACTGCATTTATTTTGGGTTTGTTCTCACCTAACTTTCAGAAGAATCTGTTCGCCATAGAGAAAAGTTTTAAATTCTTACTTTGTACATCTATGTTTAATTCCTTCTTTTCACTTCATATGTAAAAGAAAAGGAATTGTCAAGCAGTAGTAAGATCCTTTTAAACGTATTTGTTTGTTTGTTTGTATTTGTATGTATTATCATTTGTTTTGCTTTGTTTTCTTTTTTGTGATAAGTTCTTAGTATGTTGCCCAAAGTGGTCTCAGATCCCTAGGTTGAAAAGATTACAGGTGCCTGAGTGTCCCAGCAGCTGGGCCTGTGACAACTTCACCCAGTATATGGTCCTATTTCAATTTAACTAAATAGAATTTAGGTTTTTGGGAAAAAATATATGTGGTAAAATGTAGAAAATTTTTAAATCAATTTTACCTCTCATTAATTTCAAAATTTCCTATAATAAACTCCAATTATAGTAATAATACAAGGACAAAAATGCAACCAGAATAAACTAAATTTAGTTCACAAATATATTAAGCAGGCTATTTAAGTTAACAAAAAGAGATCTACATAGGTTGCCTTCAGTGTTGGGCTTCTTCTTTTTTTTTCCATTCCTCTTTTTTTATGTGTTTGGCACAAGCTCTCACTACACAGCGCAGACTCGTAGTGATCCTCCTGTTCCAGCCTCCCCAGTGCTGGGATTACAGATACGCACCACTGTGTCCAATCTCAATGGGTTGACTCAGAGTGCCTGGGGCCAGGGCTGACATAGCATGTGGTACAAGAAATCAAACCCTGTCTCTGTACTTGCCTAAGTAGGCACTTAGTTTGATGAGCTATCTCACTAGCCCTCTTTCTTTTCTATTCTTTTAAATTTTATTTTATTAGCAAAGAGGTCTATCACAGCAAGCATCTCATTAACCAGATTGTCACTGCTCTGATCCTGAGTTTCTACAGGCTACAGACATAATCTCTACAAGTTAGTCCGCTTAAGCAGTAAAATCCTCACAGATAGATTCTAAAGAAATAAACAACTGACATTATCATGGACTCATAAGCTTTTAGCCATGGAGTAATTCTTTGCAGGCTGTATTCTGCCTTAAAGTTGTTCTCCTCTGACCAGTGAAAGGAGAGTTAGCAAAGCTTTTCACATTTTGCCAACTTCAGACACCACTGAATCCCCAAGACACGAATACTAAACATTTCATTCAATTAATAGAAAAATTCCTAGGAATGACCATTCTGAACAGACTGGTATCTGAATAAAAATATAAGAGGATTAGCAAGATAAAGAACCAGGAGACCAACCCATAAGAAATAATAAAGACAGAGATATTTTACTATCTCTTGGGAGAAAGGGATTGGATTTTAACATTAGAAGCACACTGTATTTTATGTTGAGTGGTTTATAACAAAGACACCAGTCAGGCTTAGATTCTATGCAAGCTGAAACTTCAGAGATGTCTAGAGAGCAAACTCTCAGTCCTCATTTACCTAGAAACCAAAGTAGCCACAGAGCATAGAAAACTGAGAATGTAGAGTAACCACTGGGTCCTGATCTCAGTTGCAAAGGCCAGAGGAAAGCAAAACTTACCTTTTAACCATCTCCCTCTTCCAGACACAAGTGACGCACACAGGATGGGGCAATGTTCCCTTCAGCCAGGAGCAGGCCAGTGAGGTAAGAGGTAACCTCTAAGGCATGGAAGTTTAATAGCTGATGGCAGAGTGGCCCCCAAGCTGGTCCCATCTGGGTCAGTTCCTTATGTTACAGGGAAAGAAGGCTATATAATACTGAGCAAATAATAACAACAACAGTAATGAAGGCATTTATAAAAAAATTCATAGCACACACTGCTATGGACACATGTAGTATACCTTGGAAGGCATTTCCTTTTCACTTCAGAGAGAGATACTTGAGGTAAGAGTAGATATTGCTCACACATGGGGTGAAGATCAAGAGAGAGTCTGTAATGAAAAGGGCAGTAAGAGAAAATGGGACCCACAGGCTCTGCAGGGGCTTCTGTGGAAGCAGCGATTTCTTCCCACATTAGGGTGGTGAATGGCAACCTTTGACAGCAGAGTGAGCTCCTTGTTCCACAAGTGTGTGCATGACTGTCTTAGTTACTCTTCTCTTGCTGCTGGGACAAATACCCAACACCCAAAATGAAGGAAAGGGTTATTTAGCTCACAGGTCCTAGGGGTTTCGGTCCATATTCAGCGGGCTCCAAGGCAGAGAGCAACAGCTCTTGGCGGCTGAACAGCAACAATGATGGCAAAGAGCAATCGCTACTGAAAGTCTGTCTCTCTCTTATACTACATTCAGGCTCTCTGCTCTAGGCTGGGGGGAGTACTCAAACCCATAATCCCAGCAGTACTAAGACCCATAATCTTAGTCTTGGATCCACATAATCCCAAGAGATCATGAGTTAATCAGAAACTCTAGAAGTCCCCACCCCATGACTACATAAGGCTTGGGGGGGCAACTAGACACAAACCATAACAATGACAGACCACAGGTTTGTCCTGGACTCACAGATGGGATTAGGGGTGAATGAAAATCTCAAAGCAATCTGGGGACAAACCAGTGAGTTGCTCTTTCATTTCTCTTAGAAAGATCAAATTGTGATGTGGCCTAGGTGAACATCTTTTCAGCTAGTGACTTTGGTTGTTATCAAATGATATACATATGTTCCTTGACTTGAAATCATGTTATGTCTGGAGCACTTATTGTGAGATGAAATGTTGCAAATGTAGACTTCATCCAAGTCCCCTTCCTACAGCAGGAGGGCCCTGGGATGCAATGCACTATGGAGAGCCCCTGGTTTCCCTAGTTATCCTCCCAGGAGCTGAGCTCTTTCCCCTTTCAGTATCACAGGAGGGCATCAAACTATATTATTGGTAGCCCAGGAAAAGATTAAACTTCAAGACTTGAAGCATAGTCTCTACAGAATGCAATAGATTTTACATCATCTTAAAGTCAATACATCTTGAATCAAAACATAATAAGTCAAAGGCTATTCCATTGTTGTTACTCATAAATTATATCAGAGAGTAAACAACCTCTTCATATATTGTTAAACACCTTAACTAAGTACACCAAATTGAAGATTTCTATGAGCGTTCTAGTGCCCTCTTTTGTGTAAGGATGTTGGGAAAATAAAGCAGTGACACCTTTAGGAAATCAATCTACCAATATAAAATGCATGACGGGAAGATGAGGATTTTATTACTCCACCAAGGCTGGCTTGAACTACTGGGTTCAAGTGATTGTCGTATCTCAGCTTTTAGAGGAGTTACAACTAACGGCACACACAACTGTGCCCAGCTTAACATTCATGAATTTTTTTTTTTTTTTGTCTTTTTGAGACAGGGTCTCACTATGCAGTTCAGGCTGGCCTTAAGCTCACTTTGTAGCTCAGGCTGGTCTCGAACTCACAACAATCCTCCTGCCTCAGCCTCCCTAGTGCTGGGATTACAGGCCTGCGCCACCATGCCCGGCTTTGCATTCATGAATTTTAAAGGCAATTTTACTGTTAATCCAGTAATTCCATTTTTAGAAGCTTATCCCAAAGAACTAACACTAAATGCAAAGATCTAGACATGATGTTTTTATTCCAGTCTTACTTATAAAATACTTCCATTGCAATGGCAAGCAGAAATACCAAAACTTGGTGGCAGGTTTATTTTATGTCCACGATACTGAATTGGGATCCCTACCAAAATATCAGGTCCTGATCTCCAGTGGTCTAGGGCTTATACAAGATAAGCAGACAGGAAGCACAGAGCCAAAACAGTTTGCGAATTGAGGATTGGTTTATACAAAGTGCACTATACTGCCCAGCCATGCATCACAGACCAGCTGCTTCTGAGACAAAAGCAACCAGAACTAGGACAGGAACCATTACCTGGGCAACTAACAAACAGAGTGCACTGGCTGGGAAGGGGGTCATTTTCTGTCACATGATCAATCTGCATGCCCAAACATTGGAAATTTGTTAAGTAAATCATAAGAATACATACTATGAGTGTAATGAACTATTAAAAAAGTGGTTGCAAAAATTTCGTATAACAAAAATACAACTATAATTTTAAGGAGAAAAAGTAAACTAGTAAATTTTCATGTTTGACAAACTCGGCTATAAAATGGTGTTGGGCCGGCAGATAGCTCAGCAGACTAAAGGGTCTACTTAGGCAGACACAGGGACTGGGGGCTTAATCTCCCACCTCCTGAGCGGGCCTCGCCCCTGGGGTTTGCGAACAGAGCTGAATGAGACTGGGCATGCTGGCATCTGCTTGTAATCCCAGCATTTGGAAGCCTAAAAACAGGAGAACACTACAAATCTGATCTGTGTAGTGAGACCCTGTAGACCTTGTACTTAATACATAAAAAAATAAATAAATAAAATGATGTTATGCATAAAAACGAGACACTAAAACTTATTTTGGAGTACTAACATTACCTTTGACTTTTACTCTATTTCGATTTTCCCAATTTTTTTTTACAATAATCAATCAAGTAGTTAATCTGTAATTTAAAAAGAAACACTTTTGAGCGCACACGGTGTGTGTGTGTGTGCGTGTGCGTGTGCATGCACGCACGCATGTGTGTTGCTGCATACGCTGGCTCACACACCCTCCTCCCGAGCTTTGGCATGGAAACAGAACCGGCCTTACATAATCTCAAGGTGTGTTACAACCTCGATAATCTCATTGCTTTCTTTGGGGAGCAAAAAGAATACCTGTAAGTGTATTTTTTTCTATTCCTTTTATTTTTCCCCCAACAGAAAACCACCCACATACCACACAGTCACAGAAACACACACACACACACACACACACACACACACACACACACACACACTCCCTCCCACACCCAGCAGTAAAATCCTTGTGTCCAAGAACATGAGCTCAGAAAGGATAAAGCTGTGCAGTTCCCTCCCTGATCTCTCCTTTCCCTGGAGGTCTCCCTTTCCCGCTTGCTGCTGTCCCTCTCGCCCCCCGGGGGGGTCTGTACCGCCGGAGAGCCACAGCGGAGGTGGGGGAGGGGCGGCGGGGCCAGCAGATTTCCTCCGCACTGCGGAGCAGCGAGGCGATGGCGCGGGGCAGCAGGAGAGGGGCGGGCGGGCAGGCTGAATCGTTTGGGTTCGCGGGGACAGGCCAGTTGGAGCCCAGCAGGCTCCCCGGCGGGGAAGGGCCGCGTTCCAGGGAAGGCGGCTGTGAGCGAGGCCCAGGGCCAAGGCGCGGCCTCGTGCTGTTCTTTTTCTGCAGGCTGGGCAGGCAGGAGCCATTTCCTCTCTGCTTCCTCTGTATCCTCACTTTGGGTAAAACAGAGGACACTGATGCCAGTGCCTTGCGATGTTATGTAAGCGGGAGAGGCTGGTGTGTGATGAGACAGAGTGACCGCGACAGGGCCTGGTGGGGCTATGTGCTCTCTGTGGCGGCTGCCAGGGCTTCCGCCCAGTAGGCACCAGCCGAGACTTGCAAGTCCTCCAGTTTTTCCAAAGGATTTCTGAGTTTTCATTGCAGGTGTGTATGCGTAACATCTTAATTTTTTAAATGTCAATTTAATTGCAAAACAAAAGAAAAGAAAACACGATGTATCCAAATATAGCATCTTATAGCTGGATTCAATGTATGGATTCCTCATTTGAGATGTGAAGTAAACCCAGGAAACTGCCACCACCACCCCCTCCTTATGAGTGGTGGGAAGAATTTGGTCTCTCTGAAAGGGAGACATATTTAATCCCTATTTTGCAGACAAATTACTGGAGAGACCGTAAGACATGCATGATAAACGCTAAGTTCTCTGCCTTCTGGGAGTTTAAAATATTGTTGAAGCAATAGGAGTGTCACTCAGAAGGCTAGAGGTGGTCCTGCTATGCAGAATTTTGATAACTAGGCAGTGGATCAGAGCCGATGTATCCAAGTCACCTTGAAAAACAAACAATGGCTTTCAGATCTAGAGTAAAACACAGTGTACTAAAGCCAGTGGTGTACTTCATTCAAAGTATTAGTCACCTTTAATATTCCTGGCAAGCGGAATGGTAGATGGTAGATGATGCTCAACAAATATTTCTTGAATTAAAAAAAAAAAATTAATGAGTCTTTAGATAAGGAAAAAAATCAGTCTTCTGAACATAGACAAGAGAGGAAACCGGCACAAATATTTTTACTGTTGACATGACAATATTCAGTGCAGAGACACCACCTTGGGGCCCAGAGCGTTTGGTCACTATGCTCCCCACTGCTGCTAGGCAGCAAGTGCGAGTGTGTAACCAGCTCTCATTGTTACCTGTATTGCAGTTCCCAAGTTGTTTGCCTCCTTTGCTGAAACGTCTGGTGAGCCTCCTAATGACCAATTAAGTTTCCTTGACATTTTGATGCAGAGAGAATGGGCCCTACATAGGCGACTCGCACCTGGCTCATGCAGAAGGCCTGTGGCTCTTCCTAATGAGCATTCTGAGTCCCACATGGGTGTTTGCATTGTTAGGTTATGCATTTTCCTTGGCCCTGGGTCAGATGCCACTGTGGAATCCTGTCTTGGTAAGGCGCTATGGCTCACAATTCCTTTATTCTTGCAAATGGCACCAAGGAAGGAAAGACTAGAGGAGCGTGGCTGACATGATACTCAGCTGTGGTCGGGGAGGGAGTAGTCATGTATTTGGGGGTAACCAAAGGAGGCTCAGAAAGGAAGTGGCTAGGTTCTTAAAAAGGCACTAGTGGAGCAAAGATGACGCAGAGTGTGGTGCTAAGGTCCAAAGTTTGTTTTAGAGGAGAGTGAGACAAAAGTTGGCTAGGTGAACCTGAGAGTCAGGCTGAAGAGTTTGGTCCTTATCCAACACACTGATGGAGGAGATA
This sequence comes from Ctenomys sociabilis, assembly GCA_004027165.1. NCBI lineage: Eukaryota > Metazoa > Chordata > Mammalia > Rodentia > Ctenomyidae > Ctenomys > Ctenomys sociabilis. The sequence continues at coordinate 127,645 of PVKA01001250.1, forward strand.
CCAGAGTTCAAAGGGAGAGAATAATGGAGTAAAATCGGTGTTTGACTTCAATTGTTTGATAGCAGGAGGAAGGCCCTCATTGCATCTCATTATTGTTTGAAATTAGAGAATCAATACTGAAAGGCTTTGTGAGATTCAGGGAAGGGCCTCACCAAGGATATGGGCTGATTGCAAAGACCCTAGGGCCTGTCTTCAAGAGACAGGTGGACAACAAGAGAACACAATTGTCCCTGGGTTCCTAGAATAAATTCAGTAGGAAACCTGAGAAATATTTCCATCAAATATGATCCCATCATTATTAATAGCACCTTTATTATTATTCCTGGTGAAACCAAAGCTTAAGGTTTTGTGGTTGTCATAGGCAGCACTTTCAACACAGCCATTTATAGCCTTTAGAAGCACTGAAGTCCAATATTAAAGTTGTAGACATATGACCTCCCCAAATTTAAAAGTAAAACACAACTTCCATGGGCCTCCTGACTCAGTTTGATGGAGAATTCAATGTGAGCAGCAGAGACAGGTGCTCACCGGGCCACTTAGATTAGCTAGAGAACTTGTACAGGTCACAGATATCAGTAGTTTTTGTTTCAAATCTGTTTTGTGCACTAGATCCATTCTTTAAGTAAGAACTTGTCTGGAATTCTAATTCACGATATAGAAAAAAGTGTTGAGGTTCTGGAAAAGAGGACAATATGCGGGAGTCCCTTCTGATGGACTATGGCCCACCACACTTTCTACAGCTAGCAGCTTTCACCTCTAGGAAACGTTGGTCACCTCTGACCAAGCTAAGTCTCCCAAGCATAAGGTAAGAACCCAACAGAGCTAGACGATTGACTTGCAGAATGGTGGCTTAGTTTAGGTGTGATCCAGACTCATAATCATAATTATAGACAGACCTCTACATAGCATGTATGTTACATTCTATATATGCCAAAGATCATTCCAGGCACTTTACATGTATTGCTTTTTTGAATTCACATAACAACCCAAGACTTTAGGAACTATTATTACCACTATTTTACAGATGAGAAAACCAACATTGGAAGAAAAATAGCATTTTGTCCAAGCCAGTAAGTTGTAAAGACTTTTATTGCACAGGAAGGTAACTTTCAGAGCCAGCCTTCTGAATACCTCATTCTAATTTGTTCTGCCTTATTACCTTGAGTGAGTTATTACAACCATGTAAGATTCATACAGAAGCATCTCATTTTAGTTTTGTTTCCCTTCCTTCGAAGAATGGGCAGAGAAACTAACTGGGGTTCAGAGAGTAGTGGGCTCCAAGCTAGGTCTCTTCCCCTCCTACTGCAATGCCAGAAAACTAACAACTCTCCTAATAGCATCAGAGAAGTCTGACAGCCTGCTCAGTGTTTCACAGGAGGAGGGACTAGAGCATCGAAGTCGTGGCTATAAATACCAGAGTTAATGAGGGAGGACTCCTGGAGACCTGAATGAATCCATTTTATAGCTTTGTCATACATCAGGTTAATATGATTCTGACAAATAATTATATTGAGCACTGGACAGGGATTAAGAATGTTGTTACTTCTTTTGAGTGTTACAGCAGAGTCTTCTGGCCAATTAAAGGGTGATGATGCCAGCAGCGAAATGCAGAGCAAAGCTGTAGCAGTATGTGGCATTCAGACAAAGGCGCTTTCAGCCCACACCTGCCTGGCATAGGCACTGTGATTGCTGTGTCCGACTCTTTAGCAGGCAGAACAGTTCCTTCATAAGATTATTGCACAGTGAGAACCAGAATGGATGCAGGTAAAATGCACTATTTATGCAGCATTTTAAAACACTGGATATAAAAGTTTTCACATGCAATAACATGTAGAATGGGTGAGCCCTGAAAACAAGTTTTCAGTTTGAATATGTCAAACCATGATGGCAACTTCTAACTTAGCTAGGAGGATGACTTGTTCTCTCTTGGGTTAATTACAGTGGCCTCGGAGGGGAAAGGGCTTCTTCCTGAAGGAAAAAGCAGACACCATGTAGCTGTGACATTTACCATCGTGTAATTGGGTTGCCCTAAAGTCCTGGAGCTGTGCTCCAGCCTGCAGGAAAGGTACCCCCAGAAGACCAATCCCAGAGAAGACAGTCAAGTTCACAGCTTCCCTTTGTCTTCAGAGGGTTTCTCCTCAGCAGAGCAGGCTGTTTGGTGTGGAAGAGCATGGTCCCATGAGCAGCAGCAGGGCTAACGTGTGCTCAACCCCACCACCAGAGGTTTGGGAACATTTCTGAGATGACCAAGAGCACACTCTGGGCTGACTATGACTTCAACTCATCTAGTATAATCGGGACCCACTGTGTGGCTGGAAGAGCAATTTACAGGCACGGCTTTCCCTTGTCTGTCTTGTTCTCCTGAACATGCACTATGTGATTGAGAAGGAAGACTACCAGTAACGTCTACACTAAGAACAAATGCCACTTGCCCTTGAGTTTGTCGTACTATTTCTCTTCATCAGTAACACCTTTCCCTCCTTCTTCCCCTACTTCACTTAGAGTCACCATCAATAGGTTTCTAGCCAGGAACTGAAAGTGAGATTTTCAAATGTGTAGCTCAAAACCCTCTTCTCACAGCTGAAGTCAATCTGGACCTTGTGCAAAGTGCAACTGCTTTAACAAGAAAGCAACCCAGCTGGTGTTTCCTACCAAAACTGGAGGTACACACCTTGAGAAGGTACTTTTCTTTACAACATTCTATCAAGCAGCTTTGTGCTGAATTGTTCAGGTAAATCCTCATTAAGATCAGTGTGATGATTTCCAGGAGAAAGCAAGCAGGAATATTGCCATGAAGGAAAAAAAAAAAAAAAAAAAAAAAAAAAAAAAAAAAACAACACCAATTCTTGACAGCTGTGCCCCACTCCCATCCTAAAAGTTGACAATATTTGGGGGTCTCTTCAGGTCACTGAGCACTGGCCCAGGGATGCTTTATCTGGGCCCCCATTCCCGTTGGCTCACAGTCATTTTTCACACTGGCATAAGCTGAAGCCTCACATTAGAGCAAGATGATCTGAGAAAATGGCACTCAGTCCTCAAACCCAGAATTTGGGGAAAATGTCTTTCTTTTCTTCATTCCCAACCTCAAGAAAGGATAATGTCATCTCTTTTTCTAAAGACCAAATAAACAGCCTAGGACAAACATTTTTTCCAGCTAAGTCTCCTGCTGGGTCCCCTAGCCAACATCCAGCAGCTCATAATATAAACACAATTCCCACTCGTCCCCCAAGCTCCAAGTCTCTCATTAGTTGGCTCTGGACAAATGGGCAGGTGGTGCTGCACACCAGGCTTTGGATGAACTCTTTTTTCCTTCCTGGATGGAAGAAGCAGGCTTAACTCGAAATCTTTTCTATTATTGAATGATAGGGCAGACAACTGAGAAGTGAGTATGAATTTCATTTGAGAAAAATATGGGTATGACTATTGCTACTGATCTCAGTAAGGGCAAGTCTGGAATCTTCTACACTGACTACTATCTCATGTATCATTAGATGGAAATGAGCAGCTCTAAAAAGATGGGGTGGCAGGGTGTAAATCTAGGGTACAAAAGGAAGGGTAATAATGTGGATGTGTTTGAAAATGGACCCCTGATCAAAGTAGGAAGCCTTACTGTGAACATTACTTATTTTCAGCCTTGTTTCCTGGAAATGTGGAGGACTGCAATGAAGTCAACTCAGGAAAGAGAAAAGAGTTAGGAGAGCTCAAATTCCCCTGTTTGGTTGGACTTCTGGGAGCACCAAAGGCTGCTGGGAGTTGCAGATAGCTCCATAAGGGAGGCAAAGCCAGGTTGCAGTTAGAAAATATTTTGATACAAATATCTGAAAGCTGCTGAAGCTTTTTCTGTATAAACATAGGCCCACATTATGCCAGGCTATTGTGTAGCTAACTGGTGATCGTGAAGTGCCAGTGCCCGAGGACTGGCCCCATTTTGTGGCATCTGCAGGCCCTGAGGCATCTCTGGTGTGAAAGAGGAACAAAGGCTTCTGAAGTCTGCACTGCAGGTCTTCATCAAATCTCCCAGTTTCTGAGTTCATATTGCCATGAGAAAGGGTGCCCTGTGCATTTGATTCAGTGGTTACACTGTCAATTAGGTGACGCTGAAGAGTGAGGCGACAATCTGCACCTCTCTCTACAGGGACACTATAAATAATCCTGACACTGAAATGCCAAATCTGTGCACTAAAAATTCCTACTGCCGCTATTTCCTGAGACAAGGATGAGATGGATCCTCGGCCAGGGCAATGCTTCTAGATGGGAAGTGCATTTTCTTAGGGGAAATCTATGTACAGAACTGTTAAGAAATTCTTAGAATTTTTTTTTCATTTCAAGCTAAGAGGTTAACTGCTCAGTATTATTTCTACATGTGTTTATAGAATTACATATATGTATAACATACACACAAATAAACATGTACATTTATATATACATAAATGCCAAAACATGAGAGCTCTAGGTTCACAATGAAGAGTATTTTTTACTCATAGTAAAGCAACAGTCATAGCAATGTCCCCCCAGGTCTCTGCAGTGAGGACCAAGCAGTACCCAGGCCTGCAGCTGGCTCCGTTACTGCAGACTCCATAATTAGGAAGCTCTTGTCTTACATAGGGCTGCTACTGACCTGCATATTCTCCCCTGGGAAGAGAAAAATACTCTTTAATCTGAAATTTAAATGACTATTCTTCGGGTGGAGGAAGAGGAGGTTTTCAACTTTACTACTTCGGAAAATCTCCAGGGAGGAGGATGTCTCTAAGCTTTACTATCCTGGAACATCTCCTATGAAAACATTTTTAATTTGGATGTAAATAATCTTTACTCAGAGAGCCCTACCCATGAAGAATTAAGTAGGATACTCATGGAGAATTGTCTACTAACAAATTCATGCAGATAAAATGAAAACACCCCTTTCCCAACATAAATCCCTTTAGATATATATACTACCCTTTGGGAAGATTTTGTGTACACTCCACATAGTGGTATTTTGGAGACTAGAAGCAAGGGCAGTAAGGAGATGTGTGGCTATCACCGTGTTTAGTCTTCAGCTATCGACCACAAATGGAAAGCAACATTCTATTAAGGGACACTACATTCCACGTTTTTGAGGCCGTGACCCCCTCAGAAACTTGAATGGTGGTCTGAGGAATACCTGTGGGCTCTAATAAAAAAATACATAATGGTAAAGAACATTGTTCTCAGTGGAAAGTTCAATGGAAGTCATGAGATAAACTCCCCCTCTTTCAAAGAGCTCTAGAAGAACGAGGCTACTGGATCAGGGAATCTTGTGCTTGCAGTATAAGGGTGTATACTAGCTGACTCTAAGGTGTCACTGGTTTTGTCTTATTGGACCAGTCTCCATAAGATAAACCCAGGGTCCTGACAGTCGCAACTTCTGGCTCCTTCTTTTTTCAACAGTTGGCTGTTTGTTAGTGTCTAGCTCCGTGGGCTTTCTGAAAGGTAGAAGGAATGACTTATTTCTCTTGAGAAGAACTCCAACCACAGGAAGAAAACTTTTCTTACTCTGCAGAAAAGCAGTTTCATAGCGCCACCAGTCTCAGTACCTAACCCTGCCAAGCCTCTCCAATTTTCAGGTTTCTGTTCAACTTTCTTGTTCCAAGCTACCCCTCACCACCTCTTCCTTTCTTCCTTTTACATCAGCAGGAATTGAGTTCTCTATTCACAGGTGGTGGGAGTGGAAGTGATATTATGAAGTGCAAAGATAGGGATGCTCTTAGTGTGAGCCTGTACAATTTTCTTTTCCTATGTAAAAAACAAAAGTTAAACATTTGCCACTTAATATGTTTTATCTGATTAGTCTCTTTTTCTGCTTAGGAAGCAATATAGGGTGGCATCAATGTGCCCATGTCAACTGGATCATCTTAGACTTCAGTTTCAATCCACAATGACTGTCAAGCCTGTCTCTCCAACTCCAACTTCTCTCCTGACCTAACCTACTGGACAGTCCAGTTTGGATGTGGAAAATACACATCAAATTCAGTGTGTCCAAGATGACATTTCCTCTCCCTCCTTGGATGTGCTCCGTTCTTTGTTTCTTAGTGCTTCATCATCTCCCTCAAATCACTCAGTTCTTTGCAAGGAAACTTCTTAGCTCTTTTCTCCTTAATGCTCCCTTCCAACTGGTAGATGCACATTAATAAACAGCTCCTTCATGATGGTTGGTGTACAGCACTTTTTATTTCTTTACTGCCCTCTTGTAGCTCATAATTTATTACTTGCATTCTAGCAACAACCTGTCTTCCTTTCCTTCAATGTTCTCACCCTCCCAATTATACAGAATCTTCCTACTAGAGAAATATTCTGAAATATAAATACGAATTTATTGTTCTCCCGCTTCTTAGAGTAATTGTGACTCACAAGACTCGGCATGTCACGATTCTCAGAAGAGGGTAGAATCCAGCCATCACATCCCTTTAAGAGTGGAGTTTCTCAGTGGTCAGGGTGTTGCTGACATTTTTATGGGTAAAGTCAGGGATACCGAACAGCATAGGATGGGAGGTGCTGTTCTGCCCATGAAAAACTGTCCCAATCCAAAATATTAATAAACTATGAGTTGGAAAGCACGGGTTGGCTTCTAACCATTACTTCAGTCTAATTTCCAGCTACTAAAGCTTTTCACTTTGTGCTGGAGCCCTGTAGGATTCTGCAGCTCCTAGAGATACTTTTCCCTCTTTTTTGCTTTTCCTCTCCTCTCCCACCAGCTCCACTCACCAGCTTCTTCATATGCAAACTTCTTCCTATTTACCCTGTAGATTCAGCATTGCAGGTCTTGGGCTTCCCCTCCTCGCCCTCTCTCCTCTCCAGCCTGAATCTTAAGCCTTGATTCTCAGAGCACCCTGCACTCTATTTCTCTAGGTCTAAGTGCATTTCCCTTGTCATTATCTTCCATTCCACTGTGAGCCCCAAAGGGCAAGCCTGTGGCTGCTCTATGTACTCTTAGCTCAACTAATTCAAAGTCACTTCTCAAAAAAATTTTAAAACCATAGAATAGCTTCAACTTCTGGCCAAGATTTTTAAAATCTAAAAAGCAGTATATCTCATTGATAAAAATTCAATCAGGACAAGAAGAGCGAATAGGAAGCAGAACGGATGTGCTCACCTGAGTCTGAATCCAGGTCTTGCTGCACGGCTTTGTGGTATACCTCCACGTCCATCTTTATAAAGAAAGTGATAAGCCAAGCTGCCACCACACAGCAATCACCTATGGATGCTCTCCAAGTGGAGCTCACGGCCCAGCTCTGCCATCTATTCCCTGTGCAGCCCCGGTATATATCCAGCGATATATTTAAAGGTTTTTAAAAAGAAAATGGAAGCAAATTATACCTGCTACTTTTTTGACATCTTAGAGAGCTTTGCTTAATAGCACATGGTCCCTGACTCATTTCTTCCTTATATGGTGTTTCTACCAAGTTTTAGTTTTACAGTGTTTGAGCAGTCCTGCCCTGACTATTGCTAAGTAATTCTAGTTGTTTGCTACTACAATAAAAATGTGTTGTTGAATAAATACATTAATCCTTGATATGACTCTCACTCTTGGTAGGAGGAAGCCACAGCTCACTCTCTAAAACCTCCAGGCCTTGCTCTTCCTGTTTCTCAGTGGCCTTCAGTGGAGATGTGCCCAAGGAGCAGACGGGAGGCTGCCCTGAGGCCATTTGGTCCTGCCTCAACTTTCTTTTGAGGCCATTTCACCAGGACTGGGCTCCAGGGCTCACAGTCTTCCTCATGTGTAGCGTCTGCATGTGCAGCCTGAGTGCTCTCAAGGGACTATTTCAAGTCCTTGATTACTACAAAGGGAGAAAGTGTGATGCTGTAAGCCCAGAGCAGGTCACAGCTAGGTGGCGGGGAGCGGGCATCGCCATCGTTCCAGAAGGGGATGATGACTTACAACCGTCAGAAATTGACAATCGCTAAGAAGTTGACAAGTATACAAAATCAGTTATATAAACCATAAAAAGTAAAGCACGATTGTATTTTCTTGGTGACAATTAAAAACAGTAGTTTTTCATGAATATAGAAAACAAGTGCAAATCACTATCAATCACAAGTAGTTGTTCCCACTTGCTCTCTCCCTTGAAAATCTGATACATGCCCTGTGCCCATGGCTGGGAGGCAGTACAGGAGCTGGAGGTGGTGGAGGCCAGGAAGGAGGACCTCAGATGGAAGAGGTGTGGAAAGGCCAAAGAGAACCGCCTGTCCCAGTTTGCCTGGACCTCTGCTCCCTGAGCTAGCTCGATGAGAGAAACTGTGCCAAAAGAAGATCAAAGAAATGAAAGTCCTGTGTGAGGCTTTCCAGAGTAGACCTTTCTTCAAAGCTGACTATTTTTACCCAAGTTGTATAGGCCCATGGTCCAATCAATGCACAGCCTGAGACTAAAAGTCCACATCACCTTTGAGGAATACTATTGTTTTTTTTCTTTTTCTTTCTGACACAAACTTGCTTAAAACGATATAGTTCCTTTCTGGATAATTGGATCAGCTTGACTCTATGTTTGACTAACTGACAATTGGGTAAATAAGGAGATGTCGGCACCAGGTTCTTAGGATTTATCTTCTGAGGACAACATAGAGAAACACTACCTGCCTCCTGGAAGAGCAGCTAATCATTCCACTCTGTTTTGTACACAGTTGACCACTTTTCAGTCACATGGAGATTGCCCTACTTTTCTTCACTGTAGTGCTCCCTTTTTGCTCAGTCAGATTGGCTAAGTGGAAGAGCCAGCCTGCTCCTCAGTGTTTAGAAAAATGCCAGATGTACCTTTTTTTCCGCCTGGAAGGCATTTCATTGAACCAGGCCAAGTCTCCATCCAGGCAGCACTGCCCAGCCAGGGACTACACCTGGGCTGCTCCCTCCCCATGCTGCGCATAGTCAGGGCCTTGGGTGGGACTGTGAGGGCAGCCACTTTCCCTTCACCACCTCTCTACCTATAGCAAGCTAGCAGGGAGTGATGGGAAGAACACAGGGTGGAGAGGCTGCCTCTGGCAGGATTCCTTATAGCTCTGGGACTTCCTTTCTCATGGATGCCTGTCAGTTGCTACTATACACATTTGTCAGTGATGCAAGGCCACCAAAATTAAGACATCATTATCCCCTAGGGCTGTGATACTTCCAGTGTGTCCACTGATCAGCTGCTTTAGCATCACCAAGGAGCTTGTTAGTGAAGAAGATTCCCAGGAGTCAGCCAGATCCACTACACCAGCCATGTCCACACCACCCAGAGATTGTGGGCTCCATTCACACTCCCGAAGACACGGCAGTCTAAGCCACACTTCCTGGCTCCCCGAGAGGGCCAGCTCACCAACTCAGCTTTATTCAGGAGGACAATGTCTCCCAGTGTTCTCCTTGTGGTGAACATTTTTCCTGCAACCCAAATCTAGGAACACAGCCAAATCAAATATGAATTGGCTGGGAACCACAGGATCGGGTATCCGACATTGAGCTTTACTATCACTGTGTTTAACTCCCTATTTCAGAACCATTTTGCTTTCTTATGTCTACGGTGTGGAAACTATTTTAAAACAGTTCACCTGTCCAGCCCCTTTCATATGGTAATTAGGGAAGGTGAGGCTGTAGGGTGGCTTTTTATAAACTTCTCCACTGAAACATTCTCTTTAAGGACAAAGGATTTGTCTAGTAGACACGCTGTGGGAATCTGCTCTCTTCCCACTGCTTCTGGGATCAATCATAGCACTGACGGAGCTGCTCCTGGCAACAGCCTGCTCCACCCACTCGGGGAATGCTGCAGGCCCTGCCTTTTCAACACCCATTTCTTTCAACTGCATGCAGCGCACCAGACCATGTGCAGCAGCAACTTCTGGACATGACCTGCACTGCATGCCTGCCACAGAGCAGCAACTTCATTCCAACTGACTTAATTAGAGGCAGAGATAGCTTCAGTTTGCAAAAGCCTCATTCTCCAGGTCCCAGGCCTCTGGTTACCATGTGTGAGGCCATGAAGCTCCTGTGTGGAAACAGCAATGCCTGCTAAACTGTGAGCTTTGACTCTGGATGGGCGTGCAGGGAGAGCTCGGCTCAAGCTCATTTTTTGTAATGATTTTCTGTATATCCAACTCTCTGTTCTAAACAATAAGTCCACCACATGAGTGTTTCAGCAAGAGTGATCATCCACAAGCACACTTGTGTGGGAGCTGTGCACTTCATGGGCTTCATGGGAATCATTCTGGAGACCACTGGAGTCGAAAGAGGGGCTGGCTGTGGGCCCTGGGAGTACTACGATGTGTTTGTTGAGACTTGACCACTGGCAAGCTCAAGAAGGCCAACTCAAACCAGTTCAGCTTCGCTAAGTAATTGGGAGGAACAATGGCAGACTCCAGGTAGGAAAAAATTGCAGAACTTGTGCTTTAGGAACTATAAACAAGGGGTTAAGTGCTTCTGGGTCTCTCTCTCTCTCTGAATGTATGTATCTATGTATCTATACCAGACCATACACACTCACCTGTACCCTATCCATGGTTGTCATGGTTATGTGGACTGGGACAAGATGATGGTATGCTGGCTTCCTTTACACTGCCAGAGAATTCCCCTGTAAGTAGCTCTTTGCCTCCTGTTTCTTGTTCAGTGAACACAGGGGTTAACAAACTACTGGCCCCCAACCATCTACTTAATAAGTTAGAAATGGTTTAAAATTTTTATGGATTATAAAAGAGAAAGCCAGAAATAAGAAGCTATGAGACGTTTATGCATCCTATTTACTTTCTAAACTTTTTACAGAAAAAGTCTGCTGACTCCTGAAAGGTGAGAGACAGTCACTCATTTTCTCTACCAATTATAGCAGAGATGCCTCAAGAAGTCATGCATGTCCTTTGGGCAGTCAACATGGCAAGGGAGACCGGGACTCTAGCCAGGCTTGAGCCCTGTGACCCCTGGGCATCTGAGGGTGGCACAAGAGCTCCTTCAAGCAAAAGCAGATTATAACTATCAAAAAAGAAAAACAAATGTGTGTGGGAGAAATGGATGGACACACTCAGGAGCTTCCCTGTAGGAAACAGATGTTGTTTTTTAAAAAGGACCATTTCCAATGGTGAGGCAGCATGGAAGGGTGGAGAGGAACCCTGAGACATGTAACAGGGGAAACTTGTGCAGTAGGGGAGAGAACCCTCAACTAAATCTATAGTAGCCAGTGAAAGGGAAGAACACAGACTCTCCCAAACTGTGGGCTGGGGGTGCAGAGGAAGCTTACTGTGCCTCTCCCTCTGCTTCCTGCCAAGGCTTTCCAAAGCCAGCTGAAAGTCAGAAGGCAAGTCCAGGACAGCAGCCTCCAGACATAGAGCACAGGGAGGAGGCATGCAACATGGATTGGAGCAGCAAATGGAAGTCTTACAGTGCAAATTCTAGCCGGAAAGCAGAGCACACCTCCTGACCTTATTTTGGCTGGGTTTCGTGGGCCAACAACCTATCTAGCCACAGTGGCCTGAACTTACAAGTTCCCTTCATGTGGTTTAATCCTTTCTTGTCTCCATTTTGGAATTCTTAATAATGTTTGAATAAGAGACCCATATTTTTCTTCTACACTTGGCCCCACAATTGACGTAGCTTTGTAACTCTATCCTTCAGATGAGGTACCCGCAAGTAGTTTTTCTCTCCCTTCATGTTTCATTTTCTCATCTGTAAAATGAATTTAATAGAATCATCTTCTCCAAGAGTGAGTGAGATCTGTATGCTAAAGGCTGGCTACAATTCATCCACAAGAAAAGGTTTCTTTCCCTCCCCACCCCTACCTCCAGTGCTTTTTCTCCCTCTCCTTTGGAGAAGACCTCTACATGCTGAATGAGAAAGACATGGCAACAAGATTTGGAGAAGAAACTGACTGCTCTCCGACTGAACGGCATCTGGCCCATCACAGGCCGCATGCTGATCAGAAGAAAAGTTAATGGGAGGGAAAATTAATTGATTGTTTAGAATTCTGGCCATTAAGAGGCTGTAAGACAGGATCTTAAGAATCCCCTCTTTCCTTTGTTTGTTTTATGAGGAAGAAAAAGTCCACAAACATCTAAAATCTGGGCCAAGGTCATAGGTGTGGGCAGGGTAGAGCTTTCCCAGGACCCAGATGCTGGAGCCCAGTCAGAGGGCTTGGCACTAATTGCATATTCACTATCACCTTGAAAGTAGATGCAGCTTGAATTAATTAAAAGGCTTGGGAATTAGCATCAGTCTGTTGTGGCACACGTCATCTTCTTTCAATTTTCTTGTTCCCCTCTTCCCTACAAAAAATTCCCTTAGTCTTTCTTCTGCTTCACTTCCCAATCAAGAAAACCAGGGTTGTATTTCCTTAGGGGAACATTCTAGCACAGGGGTGCTGTGGGTCTTAGCAGAAGTGTCTCAGATCCCATGATGCAACTTAGGCCTCTGACAAGAGCAGCACACCCCAAATACACCTCAACACTTAATGAACCGGGTTGGAAATTTCATTTTTCTTCACATACTGACTGGGCTCTAACATACGCAGTATTCTTTGAGTCTCATTTAGGTGAAATAATTCCACTATTATTGACTCAAAGATTTTCTGCCTGCCTATGTTGCTAAAGGCTTTTTGCAATTCTCATCAGGGAATTTTTATTTTTTATTTTATTTTTTTAGATGCAAAACTGTCTTCTGTCCCAGAGCAAGCTTTAATCCTGTGAGAACAATCAGTTTTTCCTGGCAACACTGAGAGAACCAGATGAACAGGGGTCAGCTGGGGAGTTTGAAGAGAAGCCTTGGTAATCCATTAAACAAAGCTGGGAATTCTCTGAAGAGTGTTCAGCAAAGATACTATAGTTTGAAGTGAATAGGAATGGTTTTGTTCACAGGCTCTGCCTTGCTGTCGGATTCAAAGAGTGTTCATCTCCTTAAAAGAACATCAATGTCTTTCTTGAAAATTAAACACACACAAGTCTTCTTTTCTGGCTGTATTGAGCATGACTTAACTGTAGAAGAGTTCATCGTGCCTGAAAATATGTATTTTTGCCTTTGATCCACAGCAAGGAGTGCCTAGGAATAAAGATGTCACACTGTGTCTTTGGTGGCACAAATTGCCGAGGATTCTGCTTCAGAAGATCAACAAAAGGACCCAAATGGCTCTGTAACGAGAGGCTGGGAGTTGGGACTGTGCGTCAGAAGGCGAAGGTGCTATGCCCTTCCCTTACTGCATCCTAGCCCAGGCTTGTGACCTAAGGCAAGGCACTTGAGTTCTTTTTCTTTTCCTCCTCCATCTGAAAATCTGGGATAACACTTCATGCCTGCTTAACCTTTGAAATCAATGGAGGGGAAAAAAAATCTGTATGGATACAAAGTATTGCTATCGGCCCCCTCCTCCCCAGCCATCTTCCCCTTCTCTGCTCTTCCCACTCTTACTTTCTCCCTTCCTCTTGGAAAGGATCACAGTCCAGGGAGACCTTCAGAGCACTCCTTGTGTTTTTACTTTGGGTTGCTGTTCTTGAAAATGTCCATCTCCTGTTATTAAATGATTTGTTTTACACTGGTCCTTTCTATGCCAGTAGAGGTTTCCCAATAAAACAGCCTTGGCTTTCAGTAAGGTGCACCTGGAAGGTTTCGCTTTAGCAGCCCATGATAAGTATAATTTGGAAATATTTGATCATTAGGGATTCAAGGCTAGTGAAGTAGAAAGGCAAAGTCAATTTAGAGCCCTTGTTACAATCTTTAAAGTAATTCCCCTTTTAGCTAAAGCAATAATAGTATTTATATTTCATAAACATTGCCCCTCTGGTTATTATAGCCACCTGTAAAATAAGTATAGCATAACCTCATCACATTATATCCATTTTACAGTTAATAAAATTAAGATGCTGAGACGTTAAGTGATTTGCTCAACATAATTTAGTTAATGTGTAGCGAAGCCAGGACTAGACTCCAAATTTCTATGTCTTCTTGCTCCAAAGACAGTGAGTTTTCTCAGTATACCTCGTATCTACCCTATGATGGTAGCCCAAATGTTGTTAAGCCTCCAACTCTTACTGCTTTATTTCCCTTGCCATTACTGCACAGATCTTTTGGACTTCAGTGTACCTAACTTCTACATGAAAAACCCTCTTGGAAAGCCCAGGGCAAATTATTGTTTCCAAGACCAGTTTCCATGTGCTGCATGACAGTAGAATGCCACATGTTCAGAACTTCCTCAGGAGAGCTGGGAAGTAAAGGCTTGCAATTGCAAGACCAGCTTTGATCTCTCAGACTAATTTTGCTCATGCTGTTGTGATGGCTAAGATGCAGTAAAGACCCCATCTATCAGTAATAATTTCATAGGCTCAGATCCAGAGATACAAAATCATGTTGTTGTTTTTTTCAGATGTAATGGAGGTCATGGTGTGACAACTAGATCAGTCTTTCAGGACGATGAAAGCCCTCATTACCTCAGATTATGGAGAGTTCAGGGCTGACTTCCCTTCTAGGAATTGACAACAGACAAAGGGTTACCATCCTGCCTCTTGTCTCAGTTACTTTTTACCTGTTCAAGAGACAGATATCATAAACAAAATGAAGGAAGGAAAGGTTTATTTAGCTCACAGTGGAGATTTCAGTCCATACTCCACTGGCTCCAAGACAAACAGCAGCAGCTCATGGTGGCAGAAAATAAAGAAGAGCAGAGGGGGAGTAGGAACTATGCCATCTATTAAGCTTCTGTCTCTTTCTTTTACACTGACTGTGAAGACCAATGCTCCTCCAAGGAAATGGTGGAGGCTGTGAAGATCTGAGCTCTTCTCAAGTGGTGGTTATGATCAAGCTCCTCTGAGGAAGTGGTGCCAAATCCTTTCTCAACCCCTTTCTATATTCTTTTGTGCTGAGTCACTCTGGGGTGGGCTCTCCCTGCCCTGTGGGGTAAGGGCCCCCATGGCCCAGGCTGTGGAACTGCCGAAGTGATCCACTCAAGTTGACACAATGCGTGGACCACTATAATCCACCCTTTGTTGGCTTGGCAACTAGACATATCCTTAAACTAGTTTTTAGGTATATAGACACACATTAATATTATACAACTTGGACCTCATAACACAGCTTTAACAAGCTTCATGAATCACTATTAAGTCTATCAACATTATATTATATGAGAACCATAACATTTTGCTCTTCAGCCCCCCAAAGACTCATACACATCCCTTTATGTAAAGGTGCTTAGTCTACTTGCAAAAGTTATCAAAATCCTAACAGTTTTAGCATTGCTGAAAAGTCCAAGTCTCAAGTCTCCAAGATCTAAGACAAACTCTTAGCTATGAGCCCATGTACAAATGAAAAAATTAAACACTTCTAACTTTCAATGGCCCAAGAAAAACATCAGCATTCCAAAAGATACAAACAGCAGAATACAAAGCATTGGGACCAAAGCAAGTCCAAAATCTAGAAGGGTAAACATTAAGTCCTGTAGCTCCATGTGGAACATCTAAAGCAACCTGTAGTGAGTTGTGGGCTCCAAAAGCTTTACATGCCTCCACCACTATGGCACTTCTGCTGGTAGCTCCCATGGCTTCTCCTTCAGGCCTGCTTTGCTCCCTTTTTTGCAGATTTCCTTAGACAATCCAAGTTTCTGGCTTTTTTAAACTT
The DNA here is from genome assembly GCA_004027165.1 of Ctenomys sociabilis. Classification (NCBI taxonomy): domain Eukaryota; kingdom Metazoa; phylum Chordata; class Mammalia; order Rodentia; family Ctenomyidae; genus Ctenomys; species Ctenomys sociabilis. The sequence continues at coordinate 143,210 of PVKA01001250.1, forward strand.
TTGAGGTTTCCATTGAATGGCTTCTCAATCACAGGTTTACATATTGCCCTCTCAGGGGCACATTGCCTGGCATCCCAAGCCTTCTTAACCTCAGAACTCTTATATTCTGAATGTACCTAAAACCAATGACCTGTGGATGATGTCAAGGGCTGCTGCCAGCTGGCACAGTACCTAGGCTTTCTTCTCTCTTGGTTGTAGGAGTCAAGTACCTGCATTGCTGCTTGATTCCTATCTCATCCCATTTGTTCCAAGGAACAAATTCTCTATGATGGCATCATTCTGGAATTTAGTGTGGCCACCATCTCCATTCTGGAATATGGGGCTCTGCAGCTTTCTCCTCAAAGCAAAGTCCCTCACCCTTGAGATTATGAGGATGCAGAGGGTGAGAACCTGCTACCTTCTGTGATGTCCTCAGGACATCTTCTCTACTCTTCTGGTCCTTCTGGGCACAGGAGATCTCAGCTCTGTCTTTGCAGTCTGGAGCCTTCCTGGTACTTCCTTTCTGGCCAAACTCACAACATTTTACATCATCTTGCTGGGCTCTTTGCTCTTGACTTTCCACATATATCTGACTAAAAACACCCAACAGTAGCCATGTCACTGTCTCAACATTTGACTGCCTTGAGATAACTAGTCCACTGCATTTAATCTCAGTCTCAGGCAAAGTCTCTGGACAGAAGAAAAATGCAGATGGACTTTCTGCCAAGCCATAACACAAATCATCCATAGTCCAACAACCAATGCAATCCTTCTTCACAACAGAAACCTCCACAACCTGATTTTTACAGGCAGGCTTTCTATGAGCATTCTGCTCTTCTGATCTCTGGCCAGAATCTCCCACAGAGAAGAGCTGAAGGCATTCCAGCTCTTTGGTAGTAGGTAACCTCTCCAAAACTTTCCTGTCTCTTCCCATAAGCCATTCCCAAAAACTTATAATCCACATTACGTATAGTCACAGCAACTACCCCACTCTTGGTACCAAATTCTGTCTCAGTTATTTTTTTACTTGTTGCTGGAACAAATACCCTACACTCAAAGTGAAGGAAAGAAAACTTTATTTTGCTCCCAGTTAGTGGAGGTTTCAGTCCATACTCCTGTGCCTCCAAGGCAGATGGTAGCAGTTCATGGTGTCAGAAAACAATGAACAGCAGAGGAGGAGCAGCAGCTGTGGCATCTATCAAGCTTCTCCCTTTTCTATGCTGAATGCAAAGACTGGCACCCCTCCAAGGAACTGGTGGTGGCTGTGAAAATCTGAGCTCCTCCAGCACAAATCCTTCCTCAACCCCTTATACATCCTTTTGAGCTAACTCACTATGAGGCATGCCCTCCCTGCTCTGCAGGGCAGGGTCCCCATGGCCCAGGTTGTGGAGCTACCAAGGTGATCCAGTCAAGTTGGCACAATGTATTGACCACTACACTTACACAGAAGCAGGATGTTTGACAGGAAGGGAAGGGGCTTACATACCATTTTGCCTCAGCAAAGGTCAACTCTGAAAGATTATGTGATCTTCAGAACTCTTCATAAGTTTTATATAAGGCTTTTATTGCACTTGTTATTGCATTACATCTCAATTTCTTCTTGGACTCAATCTTCTTCTTTCACCTCTTCAGGTTATTGTTTTCAAAAGTACATTTACAACAAACATTCAGCACATACATCTAAGAATATCAGAAAACATTTGCTAGGGAACTTGACCTGCCACACATAGTGACAGAAACATCCTAAGGAAACAAACTTCAGCCACTTAAAGATGATGACTCCATTCCTTCTGGGAGATGAGGCACTCTTAGCCTTTTGGTTACAGGAGCAATATAGTGGCTAAAATTTTACCAGTGATGAAATAGGATCAGATACTAGTGGAAGGGAATACACTAGTTGTCTCAGTTACTCTTTTCTCCTTGCTGGGACAAAATACCCAACACCCAAAATGAAAGAAGGAAATGTTTATTTAGGTCACAGTTAGTGGAAGTTTCAGTCTATATGCAGCTGGCTCCAAGGCAAAATGGTACCTGGCAGAGAGAGCAGCCTTTAATGACAGAAGAAAAGAGCAAGAGTTAGCAAAGGGAACAGCTGCAGCTCAGGCAGCTAGCTAGCCTCTCTCCCCTCCTTACATTGTAATACAAATTACCCACCTCAGGGCTAGGCTATAGCACTCACACCTGCAATCCCAGTATCTGATAAAGAATTAATCACAGGGATAGGGAGATGGCTCAGTAGAATAAGTGCTTGCCTGGCAAGCACAAGGTTCTGAGTTCAATCCCCAGTATTAAAAAAAAAAAAAAAAAAAGAATTAATCACAAACTCCAGAAACTACCTCATGACTGCATAAGGCCTTGAGGGGACAACTAGACACAAATCATAACATCTAGCAAGTATATCATTTCTTGCATCTAAGAATTCTGTAGCAAACAGAAAAATAAAGGCTTTGGAACTGGAGTTGGATGACTATTGCCATTCATATCCTTAGAGACAGTCTAGGGGTCATCTATGTAATACAGAAGGCTAGTAGAAGTCCGAAAGTGACTAACTCCCCTTTTAAGCAAAGTGTGAAAGCCAGAAGGCTCCTTGGCAGTAGACACTCATCTCCATAGCAGGAAGGCAAAAAGAATCCAAGGTTCAGGACCAGGAGTTAAGTATAAAAGCATCAGAAAATAGATACATCTTGAGATCATAATATTTAGAGAAATAAATCAGACACACAAGCTTAAATATCATACAGTTTCTCTTATATAAGAAACCCAAACCATGAAGAATAAATTAGAAAATAGATAACAAGCTGTAGGGAGCTAGATCTTTCTCAGAGAACAATGGGATGGCAGGAAAGGGGCAGGAGAGAGGGAAAAGGTATGAGAAAAGGAATTAAGCTGTATTATGTGCAAGGCATGGTATAAATGCATACCTCTAATCCCAGCACATAAAGGGAGGCAGAGGCAGGAGGATTGCTATGAGTTCAAGGCCAGCCTGGCTACATATACATAATAAGTTCAAGTCTATTCTGAACCACACAATGAGAATATGTCTAAAAAAAAGATGTGTTATGTGTAGGTACCAACTCCACACAAGGAATGTAAACATTATGTATTACAAACATAATATAAAAAAAAAAGAAAGGGGATTAAGAGATGGGTACTGGGGGAGGGGTGTGAGGAGAAAGCAAAGGAGATTTAAAACCAGAATTAAGATGTATTACATATATGCACCAAGTGCCCCAAGGAATGTAAATGTTGTGTATTACAAACATGTATTTTTTTTTAAATACAGTATCAGAACTCTATGTGGGATGAAAGGTCAAATAAAGCCTTCAATAGTTTCTCCCTACTCTAGACAAAATGTTATATAAAACCCAATTTTGGCTGATTTTTTTTTTTTTTTTTTTTTTTTGGCAGAACTGGGGATTGAACTCAGGCCCTTGCGCTTGCCAGGGAAGTGCTTATTCCACTGAGCCATCTCCCTGGCCCCTATAAAAACCAATTTTTAAAATTAAAAAGATTACTGTCAGTCCTGGAGGCCTAAGTGAAGCAGGATTGCCACCATGTAGCTGACCTGACCAGTACATGCATGAGCCAAATGCCTCCTCCAAGGTGACCAAAGGTCTATCCAGAATTCAACCAAATATTAGCCTCAGTTATAGCTGCTTTGTGAAATGTGGCAACTTCCCTAGAACAGAGAATCATAGTGTCTAATACATGGAGTGAAATATTTATCATGGTCTTGGTTCCCAGTCTCTGGCACAAGTTCTAAAGTCCATGTGATTTCCTGAGCAAAAGGAGTCCTGGAGAGCAACATGGACTTTGATTATAGCTTCTGACCATACCTCTGAATTCCTGGGAATTTCTGGGTTACAGAGGCATGTTCCAATGAGGCCACACATGGTGTCTTCTGGACAGCCTCAGGATTAGGGTCTAGGTAACACTTATCACCCATTTTACAGTAATGCTCTGACCATATGTTTATTACTGTGCTCAAACCTCAATGCAAGACAATAATAGTCACCTTATTCATCATTTCAGTAAGGCAGGAATTGATAGACATATCATCCAGAAGAATCTGGTTTGGGTCTGCTATAGTTGGACTTAGGAGAGATGGAAGGAAACAGCCAGAGAAGGAAGGGAGGGAGCGATAGGAGTACTGTTTTATAAAACCCAATAACGTACTATCTAGACTGTGTGAAGCTGTGTTTTCCCAGACATCAGTCCTAACTAGGCATAAATAAACGTGATTTCCTTTGTTCTTGACTCAGTTGAGTTTATTCTCTGTCCACATTTTTAAATCAAATTCCTAAGGAATACTCATTCAGGTTACCCAAGATGGTCAGGGGGAAAAAGCAAGATAAACTAGATTAGGACTCACAGCTACTCTCAAGTCACAGAGGTCACGGAATCTTCCCCAGCACTCTTGAGTCCATCCATCCTGGTTACTCCCAGCCCTTATATCCTCCTTCTTAGTCCCTATCAGCCATCTGTCTGTTGTCTGTCTGTCCTGTTCTTGTCAACTCTGCCCATAGTGCTTGCCATCGGAGGATTTAAAACCAACATCTTGGCCTTCCCAGCTTCTCTGTATTAGATGAAGCCATTTCAGTGTCAGCCTTCACATCCTATTCCCTAGCAATTTCCTGGTTCAAATTCCCAGGAAAGGAAAAATTTGTGGCCCCCAAGTATACTGTCACATTCTTTTCTTACCAAAGTAGCAGTCACTCTTATGTAAGGAGAAGCTCAGATCCTAGGAATCTAAGCTGGAAGGAGAAGGCAGACAGCAGGGTAGATGTCAACCTCGAGAGGACTGTGATGCGGATCATTTTCACAAAAAGAACAGGAAAAGGTCTCAGGCGTGCACCTTGTATAAGGAGCAACTGCTTCAAAGATAACAATGCACAACCTTGTTGTCCTCCTACAATCTTGTTTTGAAATTTTATACCATTTTTCTTTGCTTTAAAAAATGTGATATTTATTTTTCTTTTCTTTCAAATAAAAAAAGTTTATTCAAATGTCTCTGCAGCCTCATTTTAAAGGACTCGGTATATCAAGTTAATAATTTCTGTAATTAATGCGGCAAACTGATATTTAAAGATTAAAGTCTTGCCTCCATGAATGCTTACTTGGATCTTCTTCTTTGCCATTCAGCAGCATTCTAGCTGCATCAGGACCTCAGAGCTGAGGTTGAGTCACGTTTCACGCAATAAGGCACCCAAATGAATGCTGTGCTGGTGTATAGAGGTCAGTATTGTATTTTCTTAGATTCTTTTGAAAAGGGGGGAAACTCAGAAATTATTCTTTGTTCAATAATAATAAAGGTTTGAAAATGCATCTGTTTCTAACTGCATGTGGTATCTACTCAAATCTGGATTGGAAAATTACACTGTAAATGCTTTGCAGGCTTTTTCCTTTTCTTACCCATTCATTTTCAGTCTCTCACAGTGTCTCACTTCTTAATCAATTCCTATTTTCTCAACATGGGCTGCATTGCCACCAAGCTATCAAATAATAAATTTTTTAGAACTCAAAGTGCAAGAAACCCAACCAAATAAATAAACAAGAATAAAATTCTGGAACCTTTTGCACCTGCATCAGTAGGCAAGGCAACTGTGCCACACTGGTGACTGAGTTCAGACAGGCAGCTGAGATGCCAATGGAAGCTTTTTAATCCAGGATTTTTCAGAATATGAAATGCATTTCTTCTGCCTTGTTTTCTGGAAAGCCTGCAAACACCAGATCTAATTATGAGAGAGATTTAATTTCCCTTTGGGTCTATGACACAACACAACAATAATGCTTTAAAAAAAATTCTTCACATAGAATTCTCTTAGTTCATACTGGATAAAAGTCCCCAGGAAAGGATGCCATGGTTGGTGTCATTGGCTGACATTCATGCATGATTCAGCACCTCTACACAATGATTTGTGGGAGTCTGTTTTTCCACTACAAGCTGGTCTCTGTCTTTTTGCTAGAAAGTGAAAGGATCAAAAATCCAAGCTTTTACAGGTGGCTATTTCCTCTAACACCCAGCACCCAGAGGCAATCCAGAGACCCCTGTGGGTGTTTCTCCACATTGCAGAGATGAAGGATCCAGTGATGGACAAATTCTCACTTGTCCTCTGGCTGCTTTTGCCTCTGTTGATACATCCTCTGTGTTTATATGGTGATTAGATTGAGAATTGTATCCAAAATAATCAATCTTACTTGACTGTCTTAACATTTTGGATATTTTAGTTGTTAAGGCAACCAGATCTGATGAAGTATTCACTCATCAATTTGATGTTCAGCAATTGTCTGTCATGATTCTGAAGTTAGAAAAAAATAAAAATCAACTGTCAAAACAATCAATCCAAAAGTCAACGCCATCATGAATTTCTCCCTGACACCAGCAAGCAGTGCTTCTCCTCCTCCTCCTCCCTCCCCTTTCCTTTTTCTTCCTCCTCTCCTCAGATCTGTCCCCCTACAAATAGTTTCTCTCCTCCAGTGATGCTGACGAGCTAGCTGCAAAGGAGGGAGATATTTTAGGTTTGCAATGACTTACATTTTCCTAAAAGGGTTCTCTTTCCTTTGCTTTGATGTGTGTGTGTGTGTGTGTGTGTGTGCGTGCGTGCGTGCGTGCGTGCGTGCGCATGCGTCCTTTTGAACAGTCCTAAATGAATGAATATATTGTGGCTACACAAGACCTTTATCTTTGTGGAGAATTTAGTAGAACCATCATTTCCTTGCTCTTTTAGAATCCATTTTACTTTCAGAGAGCACTGTTCCTAAGCCAGCGAGGGGCAGTTGCCTGCGCAATCCCTTCTGGTCCAGATCCTGCTCCAACCTCCCTGGCACCAAGTTTGGTCCTGGTGTGGGTTGCGGCTGGCTTTCCAAGTTGGGAAATGTGTTAGTAATTACTTTTTACTGCTGTCTCCATTTGAGTTTTCAGACTTATTTCTCCCAGCCTGTGTTTCTCCACCCAGCTTCCTACCTCATTCCTGACTGCTAATTTAACCCTGGTTCCCTTCCACCAGAAACGTTTGACCTTGTGCAAGAACTTGGCACAAGCTTCCCTCCTCCCACTTCCTCAGCAGGGAAGCGCTGGACTAGGATAATTAGCATGAGCAGGCAGTGCTGCCAGGCTGCCTGCCCATGCGCGTGGGGCTCCATCTGGTACAACAGTAGCCTCCTTTGCTGGACAAAAGGGTGGAGACCTTTGTTGCCAGGAGACCTTGTCCAACGTTTTGCTTCAAGATGGTGTTACCAGGGATGTGAAGTAGGTCAACTAATTCCAAAGGTGTGTAGGAGAAAAAGTGTAGAATCAATGAAGCCTTCTCAGTTCCTACATTACAGTTTTAAATCTGAAAGTGTTCTGTTGATTTTTTTTTTTTTTTAATGAAGGAAGAGTATCCAGTGCTAATTGAAAATCTGGAAAGGGTTACAGAGAAACTAGAAGAGTTGTTAACCTGCTTAAGAGAACAAACTTTGCAATCACTTAAAAATGCCCATTTCTTCCTTCTGTTGATAAGCTGATTAGATATCACTTTTGTCTTCTAATTAATTAAGCTGCTCAGGACAAATGTTGAGTATAGTTTGGAAAGTGAAATACCATCATATAGGTACTTAAAAATAATAGTACTTCAGTTTTTTAAAAAATTAGTTAACTGATTTTTAAAATTAGCCCTTGGTTTCACATTTCCACTAATCCATTTTTTATACCGAATGAGTGGGGCATCACAGTACAGGTCTGTGACCACCTATTCTTGGAGTTTACAGTCTGTCACCATCTCTGCAAAATTTCTCAGGCTCGGATTAAGGCTCTTTCTTAGGCAGATGCAGAAACTGGGGTTTGATCCCTGGTGTGCCATGCTAGGGCCCACCCACAGGGGCAGGTGCCTGAAAACAGGATGGTCATTATGAGTCTGACCTACATAGTGAGACCCTGTAGACCCTGTACTAAACACATTAAAAATAAATAAAGAATAATAATCATAAAAATGTTTCAGACTATAGGATTTTGGTAGAGCACTAGAAATTACTTGGGCAGAGATGGTATTACCCATAATAGGTATTTTGGTACTAGTCATATATAACAAACATTCAACATAGTCCAGACCAAGAAGACTACACAGTACAGGACTGTGTATTCCACTCTCTCCCTGAATTTATTGGGAAAGGAGAAGGGAGAGAGACACAGCAAGGAGCAGCTCCATGTATTAGCAGGTGCATATCCACAGAAAAAGTTTCCTATTATTTCAGCCTCGAAGATAAATGAAAACTGGGACTGCTTGTCTACCCATGAAGTGCTTTCCTTCTCCCACTTGCTTCTTAAAGAAACAAGTTTTCAGTAATGAAAATGGCTTGGAAGTGTGGCCAGGGGCAAGGCCTCAGGCTTGAGCCAAAGTCACTGGTTTTAGCACTTAGTAACTATTAGCCTGTGCAATGAAAAATTTTACCAAATTAAAACCTGGAAGTTATACAAATATACAAATAGTATATGTCAACTTTTAGTTTATCTATTAATAAAGGAAGCGTTGGGATTGTAAAACCAGTACTAGAATTGGCGATACATAAGTACATGGCTAAATGGGGTATGATACGTCTTAAGAATTACGCTTTCTACTGGACAGAAGTCATTTGCATTTTACCAGATAAAAATCTATGAGTTAACCATAGTTTTACAGAATCTGGCCCCAACAAGTGACAGAGAGTTAAGCCAAACATAAGCATATTCCTTCAGAGAATAACAGCTGATGAGCTCCAGCGTACTACCAAAGGAACGCATAGATATACTTCTGCCTTATTTTCAGGGTAAGTTTTGGGTAATTTTCCTCAAATAAAATTTAGGCCAAATTACCTCATATCTTTGAATCACATTATTTTCAAAAGAAAAACGGAAATAGCAAACACATCTTATGGGTTGTTGCAAGATCCATACAAAATGATACATCTAAAGCATTTCCTAGTAGGCCTAGGGAGATGGCTCAAAGGAATAAGTGCTTCCCTGGCAAGCGCAAGGGCCTGAGCTCAATCCCAGGTTCCGCAAAAAAAACAAAACAAAACAAAAATAAAGCATTTCCTAGGATACCTCAATAAGCTCTCCCTCCGTGTTGTCTGACATTGTGGCAGCGACCTTTCTTTCAAGTGGCACTTCCACATATTACCAGAGCAACAGCTGGTTATGATGGTGGTCCTGAAATACTTCACAGCCTTCTGTGTCGCTGCAGATAAAACTATGTGCTCAGCACAGTCTTAATATGAAGCATAATTTATTATGTGCTATTTATTTCTTCCAAAGAAGTAGCCTAAGAACTTTGGATGCTATCCCCAGGCCTTGACTCTGTTAAAACAAAATATTGTTTTTAAAGAAAAATTTTCTAGATTATTAAATATAGACAATTCTAGAAAATACTTGTATGTGCAATACCAACTTGAATTTAGAAGTGTCTATGTTAAGAGGCGGGTTTGAATAAACGCCCTCTAAATTTTCTCCCTATTCTAACATTTTACGATAAATAAATGGGAAGGGATAACTAAGGGAAAAAATAACAGGCAAAAGAAAAAGCCTTATTTCAGTTCTCAGAAAATAAAAATTAGATTTTATATAAAAAATGATTATTTAAAATAATGGCCATTGCAGACGACATGATACTTTACTTGGAAGAACCCAAAAATTCCACCAAGAAACTACTAGAACTGATAGGGAAATTCAGTAGCATAGCAGGATACAAAATCAATACGCAGAAGTCAATAGCATTCCTCTATACAGATAACAAACACACTGAAAGGGAAACTGTAGAAACAATACCTTTCACAATAGCACCGCGGAAAATGAAATACCTTGGGATTCACTTAACCAAGGAAGTCAAAGATCTTTTCACGGAAAATTACAACACCCTAAGAAAAGAGATTATGGAGGATTTCAGAAAATGGAAAGATATTCCATGCTCCTGGATAGGAAGATCCAACATCGTGAAGATGGCCATACTCCCAAA